>JAJIBD010004436.1:0-41552 GCA_021461705.1 Cryptotis parvus | reverse complement strand
TCTTCATGTAAAGTTTTTGAGTTATAGTTTGTCATTGGTTGCTGCCATCCAATCAATAGAACTGAGGTGAGCCTGAGGTCTACTTGCTGTTTTCACTGCTGATGCAGCTGAGTTGGGAAAGAGTTTATAGGGTCCCGAAGGTGAGATGAGTGAGGGTAGGAGTAGGATTTCTTGTCCAAAGACCCCCGGGGGTGGGGGTGGGGAATCCAGGGCCTGTGTTCTGGACCCAGCTCTGTCATTATCCAGGAGCTATCACTTTGTTTGAATTTGATTTTTGAATCATGCTCTACAATTTCATGACATTATGTTTTCAGTGGAAATATGGCCCTTCTGTATAAACAATAAGCCCCATGACCCCACAGTTCAGCTTGGAAGCTTCCGTGATCCGGATGCCAGACCAGATGTCCCTCTTCTAAATAACGTTTTACATCTGTTCACTGGCCTCATTCTGTCTTTCCAGAGGCCATGGCCGGGCCTCTCAGCAGGCCGGATAAAAGTTTATAGAGCCATTAATTGGTTCTGTGATAGGAATTTTTGTTTTCATAATATTTGTCTCAGGTTATTAAAGTTGGGGTAATTTTTCTGATCTGAAAGTAATGGTTTGCCTATTGTTAAATATTTTGAATGTGACCCTTGGCTTTTAGAGCATTTGATGAAGAGCATTTGAGCATGCTTTCCTAAATATTCATTTCTTCCCTGATTCTTCTTGACTCACTTTGGCTTAGCAAGCCTTTCACTTACCTCACAGTCAAGTTCCACATGGGTGAGACCCTAACACTTATGACAGGGGACTGGACTGTTTGAGTCCACCAATGGTAGGAGAGTCAGGAATCTCCAGGAAATCCTAAAGCTGTGCACATGATCTTTATTTCTCCCAGCTAGAGCTATGGAGCAGCAAGAAATACAAAGAAGACACCATTGTTGTTTCATGGCTGCCAAGACTGCTGGGAGCTGGTCAGAACTGGGTGCTTCTGAGTTGTGGATAGCTTAAGTCATCTCATATTAAGTGAAGCAGAATCTTGGAAATAAGATCTGATTGCTGAGACTACAGCCATAGTACTGTGGGTAGGGTGCTTGCCTTGCATGCCGCTGACTCGGGCTTTATCACTGGATCCCATATAGTGGGTTCTATTCCTGGCATCTCATTAGTCCTCTGAGCACTGCCAGGAGTGATCTCTGCGTGCAGAGCCAGAAGTAAGCAGCGAACATTGCTGGGTGTGGCCCCCAAAAGGCAAACACAAACAACAAAAGATCTATTTACAAACATCTTCTCCTATTCCATCCAATTCCATGCCCACCCAAGGACTTAGGAAAGGAATTAGAAAGTGGCATGCAGGCCTGCATTACTTGGGTATTTGTTTTGACACTGTGGCTCAGTGATTGAGTAGATGTTGATCACATTGGCCAATGTCAAAGGCTTCTAGATCTCCCCTTGCTCCTGACGGCTTCTCCAAAATGTTGCCCTCTGACAACTAGGAGCTGTTCCATTGGGTTTGGCTTGGTTTTCAAAGACAGTAGGGTCCTTGCTGGGAGGCAGTTTTCATGGAACTTTGAATGCTTGTGCTAGGCTTCAGAGGCTCCATGAGTCCTTTTTTTCCTTGTATCTGGCAGTCCTGCCCTGTGATATAAGATTTTTGTCTTAATTTTTGTTTTATTTATATATGTGTTTGCTTTTTTTGGGTCACACCCGGCAATGCTCAGGGGTTACTCCTGGCTCTTCACTCAGGAAGTTCTCCTGGTGGTGCTTCGGGGGACCATATGGGATGCTGGGGATTGAACCCGGGTTGGCCGTGTGTAAGGCAAACACCCTACCCTTGTGCTTCGCTCTGGCCCCAAGATTTTTGTCTTAAAGACAGAGCTCATAAAGCCAGGGAAGTGGCATAAATGTGGAAATTGGGCCCAGAGCAAGAATTGAAGTAGAGATGGACTGACTTATTAGAGATGATCATTTTTATGTGCATCACACAATGGTTCCCAAGAATTGTATTTAGAATATGCTGAGGAAAAATAAAATTGTGTGAAGGTTAGAGGACAAGTAATGGTGAGATTGAACCCACACTTTCAATTTTGGGTATCAAATAAAAATATAGGCATATAAACAACCTTCAACCCACTCCCACAGTTTGCACTTAACTTGGACTCTGAGAATTTGCAGTTCTGGTAAGTGTTAAAAGCAAGATAATTATTTATTGAGCACTTATAGTACCACAGATATTGTTTGGGAATTTCTGCAAATCATTAAAGGGCCGTAAATGTGCTGTGAAGGTCTATTACCTACATTTCTCAGACTAGGAGGCACAGGTGCAATAAGGACGTATCATTTGTGGGGGTCACTCAGCTGGTGTGTCCTGGAGTTAGCTTGTGACACTGAGTCTCCAATTTACAGCTTGGGAGCTTCTACTCTGCTGCACTGTGTTGCTGAATTTGTGACCTCTGCTGCCCTCTGTGCTCCTTTGCTTTTGAGCTCCAGGCTGATATCCTATCAGGCCTGGATATTTTGAAATATCCAGGCCTGATAGTGGGCCTGGATCTCTGGCTTTCTTAGGTCCAGGCTCTCATCTGCAGCCTGTTCTTACCATTATACTGGTGAATTCTTCCTTGGTGTATCTCACTACAGCCATCCTGAGACCTGGGACTTGCTCCACTAGCCTGCCTGTCAGCTGTTCCGAGGCTTGGACATTGCTCTGCTGGGTTTAGTGCTTGCTCAGCCTGGCCAGAATCTCTGCCCATCAGTAGCAAACCTGATCATAGGCTCCAGCTCTCCGGGCATCTACCTGGGTGAAGTCAGCTATCCCTCGTTCCCTCCTTATCAGTCATGATCTACCTATTGAGAAAGAAGGGTGTGGAAGTTGACAGGTTTTTGGGTTTGGAGGAAGTTGTACCTCACTACCAGCATTATCTTTTCCTTCTCTTTAAAGCATATAGCCATTTGTAAATAATTGAGAACATTTGGAACCCAGTAAGTTGAACAGCTACTTCTCAAGCACCCGACTAATGCATTCCATTAAACGTGTAAAGAAGACGCATTGTGCAAAGTGCAAGGAAAGGACTTTCTTAATTGACAGGGATTCATACCTCCTTTCTTCCATTCTTTTAATTTCTTTTCTTGGGAGCTGTTCATGGAAATATGGGGGTAGCTAGTCCTCACCCCTCAGTACTAGGGAGGCCATGTGGTGCTAGATTTGACCCTGGCATATGGAATCAGTGCATGACAGCCCTTTCAACTCCCCTGTCCTGCAGAGATTTTCTTTAAAATGTGGGTTATAGTTTCACTTGGGGATCTTAATCTGAGATGATCTAAAGCCAGACTGCAGCACCAAGTCTAAGGCTGGTGAGATTCTATCTCACAGTGTGGACCATCCTGTTTGTTCAGTCATGCCTGTCTAATCGTGGACACAGTGTGGGTCTGCTCTGCAAGCCGGTTAGCTGCTGGACACAATGTTCTTAGTTTCCTCCTGCCACCTAATTAATTGTGCAGCATCGGACACTTAATTAGCCTCTCTGAGCCACAGATCTTATATATATATATATATGTATATATATATATGTATATATTGAATAATGAAATCTCACAGGTCATTGAGATATTAAATGAGACAGTATTTACTTATTTGCTTTTGTGATGCTCAGGGATTACTCCTGGCTCTGTACTCAGGAATTACTCCAGGCAGTACATGGGGACTGTCTGGGTTGGCATAGATTGAAGCCACATTGTTCTTGTACAAGGCAAGCACCCTACCTATGTATGATCACTCTGGTCCCAAACAAGACAGTACTTAGTCTGGAACTCTAAAATGCTCTGAAGTGCTAGTTAGCATGAGCATCAAGCCCATCAGACTTTTATTTTTTTTTAATTTTTTATTATACCACAGTGAAACATAGAGTTAGTTACAAAGGTGTTCTTAATTGGCTCTTGGTAATACAGTATTCCAGCACCCATCCCTCCACCAGTGCCCCTATCCCCACCACCAGTGTACCCACACAACCCCGCCCACCCCCAGGCTGCCTCAATAGCAGGTACCCCCTTTTCCTTTCTTTTTCTCTCTCTGTCTCTCTCTGTCTCTGCATCTCCCCCCGTTCTTTTACGCATTGCGTACCCCGCAGACATTTAGGGTTTATCATGCAAGTCTCTTTGTGTGTATTCAATGGTGAGTTCTAGTCTGACATTACCATTGCCCACCCTCAGTAAAACACTGGTATATATTTATATCTCATTAATGAATGCAGTCACTCTACATCTGTCTTTTTCCTTCTGACTAATTTCACTCAGCATGACAGTCTCCATGTGCATCCATTTGCAGGTAAATTTCACAATTTTGTCTTTTCTGACAGCTGCATAGTATTCCATCATGTAGTATTCCATCATGTAGTATTCCATCATGTAGTATCCCATCATGTAGTATTCTATCATGTAGTATTCCATCATGTATTCCATTAGGAACGGTTTGAGGCTCTTCATATTCCTGAATCAACCAGATGCCATTGGGCTACATTGGCACGTGATAGGGTTCAATGGAAATGTTACTGGCACCCGCCGAGCAAATCGATGAATAACGGGATTCAAGTGATCAAGTGATCAAGTGAAGTATTCCATCAGTTTCTTTAGCCAGTCCTCTGTTCTTGGGTACTTAGGTTGTTTTCATATTCTAACTATTGTGAATAGTGCAGCGATGAATAAAGAAGTACAGATAGTGTTTCTGCTATGTGTTTTTTGGTCTCTAGGGTGTATTCCCAGGAGTGCTATTGCTGGATCAAATGGGAACTCAATATCTAGTTTTTGGAGGAATGCCCATATTGTTTTCCAAAAGGGCTGGACCAATCAACACTCCCACCAACAGTGGATGAGAGTTCCTTTTTCCCCACACCCATGCCAGCTCTTTGCTGTTTTGGATGTGTGCCAGTCTCTGTGGTGTGAGATGGTACCTCATTGTTGTTTTGATTTGCATCTCCCTGATGATTAAAGATGAGGGAGCACTTTTCATATGCCTTTTGGCCATTCAAATTTCTTCTTTTTGGAAGCTTCTGTTCATTTCTTCTCCCCATTTTTGATGGGGTTGGCTGTTTTTTTTCTTGTGAAGGGCTACCAGTGCCTGATATATCCTGGATATTAACCCCCTTGTCAGATGGGTATTAGGTGAATATCCTTTCCCACCCTGATGGGTTGTCTTTGTATGGTCACCATTTCTTTTGAGGTGCAGAAGCTTTTCAATTTTATTTAATCCCATTTGTTTATCTTTTCTTCCATTTGCTTGGTCAGTGGTGTGTCCTCTTTAAAGATACTTTTAGTTTCAAGTCGTAGAGCGTCTTTCCTATGTTTTCTTTGATGCACCTTATAGATTCATGCATCAGACTTTTAGACTTCAATTTAGATGCTTGTTCTAAGTTGTGAAGAAGTTAAGAGAATCTTTCCCCCTAAGTTTATATCTGTGCTGAGCTGTACATGATTAGAAAGGATTGTGATAAAGTCTGCAAGAATTATGAGGCATTCTTCTGAATGTGGCTTTAACTCTAGGGAGTAGAAGGAAATAGTGTTGCTAAATGAATGAGTTTTGAATGGTAGAAATTCCTGCATTTGAGCATGGGTTGGGTGAGGATAGGAGAGACCTGTTCAGGTGTCCTTGAGGGTTTCCCATCTGCATGAACCTCTTTGACATGATTTGTGCTCACCAACGTGGCTAACAAGTGTGCCTGGAATAAACTCTATGAAGTCACCAACATGAATAGGGGGGAAAATGTAACCAAATGGAATGGGGGAGCTGAATGAAAGTTGATAGCTGTGACTTTGTATTGTGGTGTTTAGTGAATGTATTAGGCTTTGCATTCTTGGAAGGAGCTGGAAAAAGAAAACAGTTTAACCTTTAATAAAGGAATATATAATTTCCATGGGAGGAAGTTTCTCAGTGTATTTTTCTAAACCTGAGATCACAGACTGTAGAGCATGTCATCAATTCTACCCTAAAGCACCTTACACAAAAATCATAAGGGGCTTTAACCTGCTAGTTCTTTAAGTACAATTTCCTGAACGTGGTGTTGACTTTAGCTTGTGTGTTCGATCAATGTGGTCAAAATGTATAACTTCTGCACCAGAGTTAACTAAGAATTTGGGGACTGTGAGAACTAATTTTACACCTGAAGTGCCAAAGGACAAATGGGCTTTGAAGAAAGCTCGAAGATAGTACCTGACACTCTGTTGTGTATGGGTAAGGTTTCAGGAAGACAATAGTAGGCCTGCCTGTCTAGAATAACCATCAGTAACTGCGTTAGTTGTGTGAAAGGTTAGCCAGATCTAAGCATGGTTTGATGTATTACAATAGTCACTTTTAGAAAGGGGTGGTCAGGGCTGAAGATCATTGGCTTCTCAGAAATCACTTTTAAGTTTGAGATTAAGTCAGTTGGTTAAATCCTACAAGCAAGATCTTTTCTTGTGCACAAATAACAGCACTTTAACTTAGTGTTTTTGAGAAATCAGAGACAAATGTATTTTCAGTTACTGAAATGTCTTTTGTTTATTTTGGAAACAAGGAAAAAAAATAAAAGATCCCAGTAATCTTCTATGATGTTGGGAAATATTTTTTTCTATTTTCCAAAAAGAAATTCACTATTTTAAAATGAAACTTTAAAGGGACTGGACAAGGGGCCAGAGCGAGAGTACAGCAGGTAGGTCAGCATGCAGCTGACCTAGGTTCAATCCCTGGTCGTATGGTTCAATCCCTCAAGAATCTCCAGGAGTAATTCTGAGTGCAGAGCCAGGATTAACCCCTGAACATTGCCAGGTATGACCCAAAAAACAAAAAAGAAAAAAAAAAAAAAAAGAGACTCAGGAAGTGACTCAAAAGGGTTAGAGTATGTGCTTTGCATGTCGGATCCCTGCATTTGTCACCGGAATTGCCAAGCACTGTCAGGTGTGGGCCTCAAAACAGACAAATGTAAAGATAATGAAAGTCATCTATGTTCTCACAACCCGAGATAATAACTTAATATTTTATCTAGTTTTCTAAAAATTTTAGCTATATATATGTACACCTAAAATCACATATACCTGGGCTGTAGCCATAATACAGATAGAGCACTTTCCTTGCATGTGGCTAAACTGGGCTCAGTGTTCAGTGTCACATATTCATACCCTGAGCCCTGCCAGAAGTGATCCCCTGAGTGCAGAGCCAGGAATAAACCCTAAGTTTCCAGAAGTGTCCCAAAAAGCCAAGGTGTGCCAGGCAAAACATGGATCAGGAGGTCTTGTCAGTTGGTGGAATCTACTGCAAGTGTGTGGGAGTCAGAGGTTAGGTACGACAGAGTAGGGAGTAGGAAGCAATGTTCTAATAATCATTAGAAATGATAAAACTAGCCTAGAACGGAGTATTGAATGTTGCCAAGGGCTACACACGATAACCTCTATTTGTATTTATTGCAAGCCACAATGTGTAAAAGAAGGAGAGATAGAGAAAGAGAGAGAGAGAGAGAGAAAGAGAGAAGAGGTAAATTCCCTCTCCCCTGGGGATGTGGAGGAATTGAGGACATTAGTAATGGGAAATGGGCACTGGTGGAGGAATGGGTGTTGGAGGACTATATGATGAAATTCTAACATGAACATCTTTGTAATTGTATATCTCACGGTGGTATAATAAACTTTTTTTTTAAAGCCAAGGTGTTATTTATGTTTATTGCACTATAAGCTAGATTATTTACTGCGCTTGCCTGGGACTGGCTGTGGCACCAGGAATTCCAAACATCATGCCCTAGTGCATCAGTAAATTCAGGAACTGAGAGCCTACCTACTACTGAGAATATCCCACCCACACCACAGAGCCTGGCAAGCTACTCGTGTCATATTTAATGTGCCAAAAACAGTAACAATAATAGACCTCATTCCCACGACCTGAACTAACTTTGAGGCTCTTCGTGTTTCTGGAGCAAAAAGATGCCATTGGGCTACACTAGCACGTGACAGGGATGAATGGAGATGTCACTGGTGCCCTCTCAAGCAAATTGATGAACAATGGGAAGACTCTCACACATGGGGCAGAGCTGTTCCTTGCTCTCCCTGTGCACAGCCGTTCATGAGGCAGTCGGGAGGCATGGCGGGTTCTAGCCCTGGCCCACCACCTCGGCAGAGTCTCACAACAAGCCAGACCACCCCTCCTCACTCCACGGGTGCCGCCATTTTCCACTTTTGGACTTCCCTCTCGTCAGAACTCCACCCAGCAGACCAGCCCATCACAGCCCGGATCACCGACACCCACCCTGCAGCAGCTTTTTCCTCAATCCGGCCCAGGTATGCTGGTCCAGAGACTCTCACACATGGGGCAGAGCTGTTCCTTGCTCTCCCTGTGCACAGCCGTTCATGAGGCAGTCGGGAGGCATGGCGGCTTCTAGCCCTGGCCCACTCACGTCGGCAGAGCCTCACAACAAGCCAGACCACCCCTCCTCACTCCACGAGCACCGCCTATTTTCCACTTTTGGACTTCCCTTTCCTCAGAACTCCACCCAGCAGACCAGCCCATCACAGCCCGGCTCGTGGGCGGCTGCGGCCGCGCAGTTCATCAATAAATGCTTTATTTGGAGGTGTTTAAAAGAGTTTGCCTCCCACTCGGCAAGCCTGGCAAGCTTCTCGTGTTGTATATGATATGCCAATTTCCAGTAACAGTTATATTAGGTCATTCCCATAACCTAATATAATGGTTTGAGGCTCTTTATGTTCCTGTAGCAAGCCGATGCCCCTGGCTCTACTAGCATGAGACAGGACATATGGAGATATTACTGGTGCCCGCTCTAGCAAAATAGATGATCAACGGGAAGATTGTGATCGTGATCATGGGAAGACAAATGATGTAAGTGATACAAGTGTCTCACTCATCTTGCAGGTGAGTGCTAGGGGTCAAACTCATTTTCTCATGCCTTGTTAGCAAGTATTCTTCTAACCATCACACACCTTGGCCTTCACATTTTTATATTGCACTAGGTGAGTGGCTAAGAGAATATGTTATGTTGATTTAGTAGTACCACATCTTTCATTCCATACAGCAAGCTTTGATAATGGGTGAATATCTGCAGTTGGAGGTCCATGCTTGTGTGAACCATTCTGTTACTGTTTGATTGCAAAGCTTTCTCTTGCTGATTATAGCTGATAACATCTGCGGGTTCCAATGGAAGAAGGGATAAAGTAAGTGTTGGCTTTGTCTCTGGTAAATGGCACTGGCTTTCATGTTAGGGAACTAACTACTCTTTAGCACATACTACTCTTTTAACTTTTAAAGAGCTAACTACTCTTTTACTTTCCCTACGAGAACAGGAATCAGATGTTTCTTGGTCTACTGAGGAGCTTTACAGACTGGAAAAACTAGAGTTCTTTCCCAGGGCTGTTGACCTCAATATTTGGATTATGGTTCTTTTGACTTCATTCCAATGCTCGAGAGCTGTTAATCTGCAGGAACTCTTTAGTGTATTTGCCCTAGTCTGCTCAATGTGACCCTTAAATCCTTAATTCATGGAAGCATAGCTCAGATTCAAGAGAAGAGATTATTATTAGTTCTTTTTGTTTGTTTTTAAATCTAAATAATTAGTTTCAGGGTCCTTGGATAGCAAACTGCCTGGACAGTCTTCCTTTCAGTTCTAGTCTAAATCTCTTATTTCTCAAATATTGCCACCTCCATTGAAAGGTGGCTTTTTAAAAAATTAATCAAAGAGAATCAAATTGAGAATGTATTCTCCCAGCTTATCTGTAGCTGTCCTTATGGTGGTATAGGTAATATTGCAGCAAAACAAATACTCCCCATTCTGTGTGGCTTAATGTACCATTTCTATTTTCACTTATGCCACAGTGATCTCCATGGATCTGTTGGGATGTTATGTGCATTACAGTCACTGGATGCAGGGTTTTATTTCATTCCCCAAACTTCACTGATCACCACAGTAGTAGAAAGGTCATGAGCAGGGAACTCAAATAAATCAATAGCTCATTGGCTCCTACAACTGGCCCATTTAAAAAATTAGAATAATTTTCCGATACCAGTTTACCTCCATCCTGAAGCTGACTGAAGATAGCATCAGATCCTCTGGAATAGAGCTCCTTTCTCCAGGGAGACTGCCTTCCCCTTCAGATGCTAATCGTGAGGTCCCAGGGTGACCTTCTGTCTTACCTGTTACAAATCCCACATTATCAGTATTTCTGCCCCTTAGGGTATGATTATTTGCTTGAATAGCTCCCAGAATTCAGGGAAACACTTATATCTGCCAGTTTGTTATTCAATAAAGGTATGATAAGGGATATAGATAATCAAATAATGAAGAGGGTTATCATGGGAGCTTTAGTTCCTAAGGAGTTGGGGTACATGGATGTATTTATCAACTTGGAATCTCTTAACACCCTGCACTTTTTGGATTTTATAAGAATGTCCTTGATTCAGCATGCTAGATCATTTGGGGGTACTCCTAAACGAAGCTTAGGAGGTCAAAACACTGGTGATTCTCAGTCAGCTGGGCTAGTTCTTAAACTCTAGGTTGCAAGGATGCCAGACTTTGTGTGTCAGAGACACTGAAGCCAGCCTGGAAGTACCTATTGGCTTCCTGGGATATATTCAAGATGTTCAGGGGTGCTGAGAATTAAATCTGGATGATTGCATGCTGGGCAGGTGCCCTAATTGATCTGTCTCCATTAATTCCATTTTTAGCTTTACTCTCTGGGAAAGGAGGGGCGGTGAGGCTGAAAAATTCCAAACCTCTGCACATAGTATCATCTTACTGGTGATAAGACATCTGATCTGAATCTATAAGGTTATCACTTGTCTTCCTGTTGTTCATCAATTTGCTGGAGCATGCACCAGTAACATCTCTATAAGTCCTGTTGCAAGCAAGTGTAGGCCAAGGGCATCTGTTAGCTTCAGGAGCACGAAGAGCCTCAAACCATTACCTCAGGACATGGGGATGAGGTCCATAACTGTTACTGCTTTTTGACATATCAAATAAAACATGGGTAGTTTGCCAGGCTCTGCCGTGTAGGTGTATACTCTCAGTAGAAGGCTCTCATCTCAAGCATTTACTGATGAAACTCAATGGGGAAAGATCAGGTTTTCTCTTGGGTGTAGCTCTGAGAAGCTGTGGAGTCTGGATGGTGAGAATGACTGACCTCATGGTGTGGGGTTCCTCTGGTTTCTTGCAGGCTTCTGAATCTATAAGGTACATTGAAGAAAACATAGGCAAAACCCTCTATGACATTGAAGCTAAAGGCATCTTCAAAGATGAAACACCACTAAGCAAATGGAATAAGCAAATGAAAGCAAAGATAAACATATGGGATTATACAAAGTGGAAAAGCTTCTGCACCTCAAAAGAAATGGTGATCAAGATATAAAGACAGTCCACAGAATGGGAAGAAATATTTACTCAACATCCATCTGATAAGCATTTAATATCAAAGATATATAAGACTCTGGTAGAACTTTACAAGGAAAAAAATCCAACCCCATTAAGAAATGGGGAGAAAAATGAACAGAAAATTTCTCAAGAAATTTGAATGGCCAAAAGGCATATGATAAAGTGCTCTTCATCATCAAGGAGATGCAAATAAAAACAACAGTGAGCTATCATCTCACACCTCAGGGACTGGCACCCATCCAAAAGAGCAAGAAAAACCAGTGCTGGCATGGGTGTAGGGAAAAGGCACTCTCATTCACTGTGGTGGGAGTGTAGACTGATCCAGCCCTTTTGGAAAACAATATGGAAATTCTTCCAAAAACTAGATATTGAGCTCTCATTTGACCTAGCAATACCACTCCTGGGAATATGTCCTGGAGGCACAAAAGCACTCAGCAGAAACCCATCTGCATTTCTATATTCATCGCAGCAGTATTCACAATAGCCAGAATCTGGATAACCTGAGTGTCCAAGAACAGATGACTGGGTAAAGAAACCATGGTACATCTGCACAGTGGAATACTATGCAGCTGTCAGGAAAAACGAAGTCATGAAATTTGCCTTCAAATGGATGGACATGGAGATTATCATGTTTAGTGAAATTAGAAAAGGATACATAATAGAATGGCTGAATTCATTATGGGATATAAATATATACCAGTGTTCTACTAATTATTGGAAATGGTAACGCCAGACTAGAACTGAGCATTGAATGTAGGCAAAGGGAAATATGCAATAATCCCTAAATGTGTGCATGGCAAGCCACAATTTTTAAGAGAAAGGAGAGAGAAAGGGAGAGAGAGAAAAGAGAGAGGAGGAAAAGTGTCGGGGCGCTCCGCCGGGTCCCCCGACAGTGCCGGGAAGCGAGTTCCCTTCTACCTCCGGGCCGGCGAGGAATGGATGAACACTCAGGAATCCGATGCAGTTTTAAAAGGCTTTACTTATCACAGGTTCAGGCATACAAATCAGCAAAAGGACAAGTCCGGTGCTTAGTATTCCAGGCTAGAACCCCAGCCACGTGTAGGCCAAGATGGCGGCCACCAGGTGTAAAAGGCTTTGGGAAAGGAGAAGAAGACTTCCAAGCAGGGCGAACGCTCACAGCGAGCAAGAGCCCCCAAAGAAGCACACAGAGAGTGAAAACCGGCTAGTTTATACCCCTGCAACTCAGACCTCCCTCCCACTGTTATGGAAAGCAGGGGAGTGTTAAATGTCCTTAGGTAATCCCTCCCCTGCACCTCACCTAGGCCCTTTAGTATGCTAATGTTTTGAGCCAAATGCAGCAGCCCTTAAAGGAGTCCTGCAACAACTCCCCTGATTAGTTTACTAATAAAAATTGAAAAGGTAAGAAATATTTAGTAATGTACAGAAAATTAAGATAAGAAAAAACAATTCGAATTACAAAATGATAATACATGTTACTTTAGGATCCTAACTTGTTTTTGGACCCAAAGCAAAGTTCAAGACAAAGTGTTTCTAGCTGTCTGATTATAATGGACTGTAGTTTGCACTGTCCATAATTTGTGAGAGTCAATTTGCTATATTTTATGTAAAGTCGGGTGTCTGGAACAAAGTCTGTGGGGCTACTTCTGGAACAGCAATAGCGGTGATCATATGAGTATGAGTCTCTGGAGAGCAGCGATCAGGAACTCGTTGAATTGTCAGGAACACTGGATCGGGTCTCAGGAACACTGGAACAAGTATCTCGAATTTTGGAACAGGAGTCTTGAGTGCTAGAACAGGTGTCTGGAACATTAGTGTAATATCTCGAACTCTAGAACAGGAGTCTTGAGCGCTGGAACAGGTGTCCGGAACATAGGTGTGATATCTTGAACTCTGGAACAGGAGTCTTGAGCGCTGGAGCAGGTGTCTGGAACATCGGTGTGGGCGTCTTGCAGTGCTTCTTTAGCAAGTGGACACTGGCACGGTAACTGTACCTGTAGCTTAATTTTAGGCGAGACAAAAACACTTTTCGAGGTTAATCACAAGTAGAGATTTTAAGGCTTTGTAGGGATCCAAGTCTGGGATGGAGAGAAGAACATAAAGAAGCTCCAACATGGGTGGAGCAGGGAAATAAGTATGAGAATTGATGATTTTAAAATTGATAAATCTAGTGGATCAGCAGTGGAGCTGATGAATGTAATAGAGGTTTGTAGTGGTCAGAAATTGAGAAGGTAGTAGTTGAGACATAACATAGACACAACATTAATCACAAACATAATGGTGGCCACCACATGCACACACACGCACACATACATTTGATCGATCAATATCTTACAGCTGTATATGTGACCCATTTAGGGTGATAAATGGTAACGAGTCAAGCGCTTCATGAATATAAAGCCGGCAAATGATGGTGAGAAAGTGTCTTTTCCTGTGAATAGAGCATTGGGAAAATTATTTTTTGCAAATTATTAAATTTTTAGCGAGCACTGTTTTAGGAGTCTTGGAGTATTGAGCACTGTAGCGCAAGTTTACTGGATTCCAATATCTCATCCTGTGAACAGAATCATTAGAAAAACAATTTTTCATTGATTTAGCAAACATTTTTGTAATGAGCACTGTGATCAGAGTCCAAAGCCTTGAGCAACATAGAAAGAATCTGCAGTAGCGAAGTTCTTTTTCTGCAAATACCTGTGAGCAAAACATTAAAAAAAGGAAACTTTAACATTAGTCCTTGAAACATATTGACATTGAGCACTATATTCAGAGTCCACCCATTTTTCCACCTTTTTTTTGTAAGAAAGAAAATATTTAGGCTGTAAGGCAAGATATTAGACATGAACCATGATCACAGACTGCAAAACAAGATCATTATTAAAATGAACCAATCCAGGAAGTTTAAACAGCAACTTGAAATTTAAAATTTAAGACTTTATATTGAAAGAATTAGTTGTTTTCTGATTCTTGGAGAATTCTAGTCTTAACAAGTCGCAGAGGAACCCAGAGTTTCTTGGCAGGGTTATCGTCTGTAGAAATGAAAGCATAACCTCTTCCCCGAATGAGGAGGTGACCTGCAATCCATTTATCATCAATTTTCACCCAGATAGGTGAATTGACTGTTTTTGAGTTTGCATATCTTCTTGAAAGTGACGTTCAGCCGCGGTATAGGGATCTCCTTGAGGTATATTTAAGAAGTTTAAGGTGAATAATGTTAAAGATAAAGAATCCATTGGAGGCATACTTGTTTTTCGTTGCTTTAATAGCTGAGTTTTAAGCGTTCTGTGGGCACGTTCAACTATTCCTTGTCCTTGTGGATTATATGGAATTCCTGTAATATGTTTGATCTGCCATTCCTCGCAAAAAGGATTTGAAGGTTTTGCTCACAGCGAGCAAGAGCCCCCAAAGAAGCGTGAGAGTGAAAACTGGCTGGTTTATACCCCTGCAACTCAGACCTTCCTCCCACTGTTATGGAAAGCAGGGAGTGTTAAATGTCCTTAGGTAATCCCTCCCTGCACCTCACCTAGGCCCTTTAGTATGCTAATGTTTTGAGCCAAATGCAGTGGCCTTAAAGGAGTCCTGCAACAAAAAGTGTTTGCTGTAGAAGCAGGCTGGGGGAGGGATAGGGAATTTGGTGACACTGGTGATGGGAAATATCCACTGGTGAAGGGTTGGGTGCTATAATACTGTATGGCGAGAAACCCAATCATGGACAGCTTTGTAAATGTCTATTGCACGGTGTTATGATAATTCTCATCTAAGCTTACCCAGCTATCAACTCATTATAATTAAACACATACAAACACACATACAACACACACATATCATAGCATGCAGGTGGAGGACACTCCTGTTTTTGCAAATTTAGAATGGTTACATTAGAGAGTCAGGGGTTTCAGACTGAATGTTCATTTGTTATCCAAATATATGCACATTTATGCTCATTGCAGTGGTTACTACAATAACCTTCACAGGGAAATAGCTGAAACATCTAATGATAGCTGCACGGAGAAAGTTGTGGTATATATACAGAAGGGAATACTATAGAATACTATGCAGCTGTAAGAAAAGATGAAATCATATAGTTTGCTGCAACATGTATGGAACTGGTTGGGGTCATATTAGTTGAAATAAGTCATAGGAAGGACAAATGACAGAGGAACTCATATGTGGCATAGTGAGAAAACATTAGGAAAAGACAGTGTCAAACAGTGACAACTCTTTGTGCTGGATTGCAACTTCCCTTAAAACTGAATGTGGGGATGAGAACTGAAGATGAGATGGGAAGTGAAATAGGCTGGTGATGGAGGGTGACAGGAGCTTTGCCGGTGGAAGCATTCAATAAATCTGTACTTCTACCAAACCAGTGGAATCAATCATGTCCTAGAATATATTAAAATCTGCAGTGTGTAAGAAAGGGAAGCTAGAAGGAGGAGAGAGAGAGAAGAGAGAGAGAGAGAGAGAGAGAGAGAGAGAGAGAGAGAGGAAATAAAGTACCTGCCATGTGGCGGGCTGGGGGAGGGGGAGGGAAGTGGGGACATTGATAATGGGAGATGGGCACGGGTGGAGGGATGGATGTTGGAACACTGGGGCTGGAGCGATAGCATAGCGGGTAGGGCATTTGCCTTGCACGTGGCCGACCCTGGTTTGATCCCCGGTATCCCATATGGTCCCCCGAGCACCACCAGGAGTAATTCCTGAGTGAAGAGCCAGGAGTAAGCCTAAAACACTGCCGGGTGTGACCCAAAAAGCAAAAAAAAAAAAAAAAAAAAAGGAACACTGTAGAACCAAAACTCAAACATGAGCATCTTGTAATTGTATATCTAAAGGTGGTGTAATAAAATGATTTTATCTGTACTTCTTTAATGTAAGCTTTAGTTCTTGTTTTGTTTCGTTTTGTTTTAGGGACACACCCAGCAGTGCTCCAGGGTTTACTACTGTCCCTGAGGTAAGGGATCACTCATGGTGGGCTAGGGAATCCCTATAGGGATTGAACCAGGGTGGTAATATGCAAGGCAAATGCCTTCCCTATGTTCTATCACTCCAGCCCCGTAAGCTTCAACTTTGAAGCATGTTGCAGAAATTAAACTTGCATCACTTGTATCACTTGTCCTCCCATTCTTCATTGATTTGCTCGAGTGTGCCCCAGTAACATCTCCATATGTCCTATCACATTCTAGTGTAGCCCAAGGGAATCTGCTCACTCCAGGAACATGAAGAGCCTCAAACCATTCCTTCAGGAATTATAGACCTTGGGAATAAGGTCTATAATTGTTACTGGTTTTGGCATATCAAATGCGGCATGGGTAGCTTGCCACAGCCTCTGCTGTACAGAAATTAAACACCCTATAAAAATGGCCCAAATAGCTTTATAGCTCCCTTCAAGAAGACCTAAGGAAGAAATGTTCCATGTGGCTGCTGAGAGAAGAGCAGACGAAGACATTGCAGGAGCATTCCCTTGCTGGGTTAATGTGTCTAAAGAGAAATCGGAAACTGTTATAACCTGGAGCCTGTAGGGAACACTATCCTCTGTGGACACTAAATGTTTGCTGGATTTCATAGCATAATGTCTTTTACTGAATCATATTTATAACTCCTAAATCAACAATAAATTATTACATATAGTCTCCTGTCGTAGATGTGGCCCGCTTAGGAATGAATGCTGATTCTCAGGGGCTCAGAGGGCAGGTGCAGTTAACAGCACCCACTCAAACCTTTTTTAGTAAAATAATTGAGAGACCTGACAAGTACCCTCAGGAGGCCTGGGGACCACTCCCGGCAATTTTAAGGATCTGGCCTTTGGGGACTCATTGGTGCTGGCTGCCCCTAGCATTACGTTCTGTGGTGTTGGGGCTTGAATTTGTGGCCTCTGCCTGCAAGGCAGTGCCACAAACTATGTTAGCACTGTCCCTGTTCCTCACACTGCCTTTTAATTGTCTTCTCTTGTTTTTAGGCCACACATAGCTGTGCTCAGGGCTTACTCCTGGCTCTGTGCTCAGGGCTTACTCCTGGCTCTGTGCTCAGGGCTCATTCCTGGCTCTGTGCTCAGGGCTCATTCCTGGCTCTGTGCTCAGGGATTATTCCTGAGTCTGTGCTCAGGGCTCACTCATGACTCTGTGCTCAGGGATCATTTCTAGCACTGTGCTCAGGGATCACTCCAGACTCTGTGCTCAGGGCTCACTCCTGGCTCTGTGCTCAGGGCCCACACCTGATTCTGTGCTCAGGGGCTCACCCCTGGATTTGTGCTCAGGAATCACTCCTGACACTGTGCTCAGGATTACTCCTGGATTTGTGCTCGGGATCACTCCTGGCTCTGTGCTTAGGGATCACTTCTGACTCTGTGCTTAGGGATCACTCCTGGCTCTGTGCTTAGGGGATCACTCCTGGCTCTGTGCTTAGGGATCATTACTGGTTCTGTGCTTAGGGATCATTCCTGGCTCTATGCTTAAGGATCACTCCTTGGTGGGCTTGGGGACCATATTGTGGTGTCATGGACTGGGACCACAAGCATGGTCCTCCAAACCATATTGTGGGAACATGATTGTGGGAACATATGGAATCAGGGCTGGCTGCATGCATTCAACCATACATGCATCTGGTGACATGGAGAGACATAAGGCCCAGGCTTTGGTGCTTCCTCCCTGTGTGTCTGGTGACACATGAGACATAAGGTTCAGCTTTCCTATGCTTCCTCCCTTCCAGGAGAATTTTCTTTCTAGGTATTCAGACCATGAGTCATGATTTCCGGAGTGGGGAGAAGGCTGTGCTGAGGCAGAGCTCAAAGGCAGGAACAGCCCCCGATGATCCCTCTACCTATATGGCACATAGGAATACACAGGACAGGGAAGACTGTCCTGTATCTCATCTGGTGAGGTGGTTTGACCCAATTCAGGCTCTGTGTCAAGCCTCACCACACAGTACCCATTTGCAGGGGAGAGTGTTTGCTCTCTCCTGAGAGATGGTCTGCACAGAAGGAAACTGCCTGTGTCTCCTTTTAAGTCACCATGTGCAGGACCTGGGTAGGGCATCTGTTTTGAGGCATGATTTCCCCAGAGGTGGATTTTTATACCATTTTATGAAGGGGATTCATTGATTTTGGCCATTTGATGTAATGTTCTATACACTTTGCCGCTCCATACTCTTCCTCCCCTCCCTCCCTTCCTCCCTCTCTCCTCCTCCCTCCTTCCTCCGTCCTCCCCTCCCTCTCCCCTCCTCCTTCCTCCCTTCCTCCTTCCCTCTCTCTCCTTCCTTCCCTTCCCTTCTTCCTTCTTTCTTCCCTCCTTCCTTCTATCTGTTCTTGGTATGCTTTGTAGTAATTCAAAAGACATTTTTAGCTTTTACTTGGCACTTCCAGCCTCACAGAGTCTGCTTATAGCACCAAACAGCCAGTGTGTGGGAGGTGAGGCTGAAAATGGAGGCTGAGTCTGCAAAATCAAGTGAGTTTCCCACATGTGCCCTCACATGCCCTCTTTCTCTCTTTTAGCTGACTTTGATTTGGGGGAACATTTTCGGAGCACACTGGCTATGCTATGGACTTGCTCCAGGCTGTGTGCTCAGGGATCCTCCTGGCAGTGCTGGGGGCAACCATGCACATTGCCAGGGATTGAACCTGGGCCAGCCTCATGCACAGACATTGCCTTACCCACGGTACTATCTTGACTCTTCCCTGACTTCCTTTTATTTATTTTCTTAAATTTTATTTCATTATAGCACCATGATCACTTGTATCACTTGTATCACTTGTCTTCCCATTGTTCATTGATTTTCTCTAGCGGGCACCAGTAACATCTCCATAGTCCTGTCACATGCTAGTGTAGCCCAAGGGCAACTGCTCACTCCAGGAACATGAAGAGCCTCAATCCATTCCTTCAGTCATGGGAATGAGGCATATAGGACTCAGAGACACAGGGTAGAGCTGCTACTGGCTCTCCCTGTACTCAGCTGTTCATGAAGCACCCAGGAGGGAAGGGGGTTCTAGCCCTGGCCTGCCATTCCAGCAGAGCCTCACAAGAAGTCACAGGAACCCCCCACCATGAAGGCCGACATTTTTCAACATCCGAACTCCACAGCTCATCAGAACTCCACCCAGAAGAAGAACTGATCTTTCCCGGTTCATCAATACATGGACGAGATGAGAGGCTACTACAAGAGTATCCCACCCACACAACAGAGCCAGGCAAGCTACCTGTGTCATATTTGATATATCAAGAACCAATAACAATTATAGACCACCGTGATATATACAATTAAAAACATGTTCGTGATTGGGTTTCAGTCAGTATTCCAGCGACCCATCCCTCCACCAGTGCATATTTCCCGCCACCAAACTCCCCAGATTCCCTCCCCTTCCCCCCAGCCTGCCTCTATAGCAGGCACTTTTCCCTCTTCCAGGCACTCTTCTCTTCTCTTCTCTTCTCTTCCCTTCCCTTCCTTCCCTTCCCTTCCCTTCCCTTCCCTTCCCTTCCCTTCCTTCCTTCCCTTCCTTCCCTTCCCTTCCTCCCCTCCCCTCCCTCCTCCCTCCCCTCCCCCTCCCTCCCTCCCCTCCCTCCCCCCCTCCCTCCCTCCCCTCCTCCTCCCCTCCCTCCTTCTCCTTCTCTGTGTCTTTGTCTCTGTCTCTGTCTCTCTCTCTCACTCATTTTTTAGTGTATACACACGTTTCTAAAATAATAAATCTGATACAAACTTATGCTGTGGAACAAAACATAAGTAGGATCACTTGATCACTTGAATCCGTTATTCATCAATTTGCTCGGCGGGTGCCGGATAACAGGTTTTAAGTCATGCAGATAAACCTTGTCTCTCATTTCTTTTGGTCCTTACCAAGGGGGCCTGGGGACTGTTCCAGCCAACCTGGAACATTAGTAGACCAGAAGGACCAGTGTTTCTCAAGTCCTGCATAGCCAGGACTTCCAGTCTCAGACTCAGCAATGCTCAGAGGTCATGTGATGCTGGGGTTGAATCCTGGTCAAAGCATATTGTGATACTCTATTTCCTTTCCCGATTTCTTGTCTCTCTTTTCTTTTTTTTTTTTTTTTGCATTTTGTTTGGCTTCATGGAATATTCAGATTTGTATACCTTGGTTAAATACTCTAGAGTCTCAGCCTCAGAAGATCAGAAGATGGAGGATTCAAAAAGAGAACTACAGGTTATAAACTTAAGAAGTAGATACTGTGACCATGGTCAGTGGTTAGGGGACTTTGTCAGAGGTATGGTCCAAACTCAAAGTATTATTTATACTGGGGTTTTGAGGGTTTTCAAGCTTGAGTTTGGTGAAAAAGAGCAGAAGGATGTATTAGTTTCCAGGACAGGAAGATGGGCAGACACATGGTAAAGTATGATTTTCAATGAATTAAACATAGGGCTCATATATAAATGCATTAAACAGATGTCAAAGATTGAAGTCGTTAAGGAGGAGTCTAGTGAATGGAAAATTTGGTTTAATGGAGATTATGGAGACTCAAGAGTACCTAGTTAATGGAATGGAAGAATGCCTTCTTGGAATTTGCTGAGGGCGTGACAGGCAGAGAAGTTGGTAAAACCACATCTCCATTAGATGGGGCAGAAATCATTCCACGCAACAATCTTATTTATTTATTTATTTATTTATTTATTTATTTATTTATTTATTTATTTATTTATTTATTTATTGAATCTCAGTTAGATACACAGTTAGAAAGTTGTTGACTGACGGGTTTCAACCATGTTCCTTCCCAGTCTGCATTTCCCACCACCAATGCCTCCAGTTCCCCTCCTGTTCCACTCATGTCTGCCCAGCCTGCCTCTATGGCAGGAACTTTTCTTCTCTCTCTCTCTCTCTCTCTCTCTCTCTCTCTCTCTCTCTCTCTCTCTCTCTTTCTCTCTCTTGCTCTCTCTGTTTCTCTTGCTCTCTCTCTCTTCTCTCTCTTTTCTTTTGGCTTTATGCTTTGCCATACAGATATTGGAATACTGAAATCTTATGCAGTATATTCATTTAAATGCTTTCAATACACAGTTCCTGTCCAAAATGATCATTCCCAACTGTCATTTGTCATATGGGCCCCTACTCTATCCCAATTTCCCTTCCCCAGACATTGTAGTTGGCAAGTTTCAACTATTGACCAGCCCTCCTGGCCTCAGATTTTCCTGACCTGGTTATTATATATATATACATATATATATATTATATAAATTCTAGTTTTATATATACAAAACTATATATATAGTTTTATATATAAATATATAGTTTTATATATAAATATAGTTTATAAATAAAACTACATATAGTTTATATAAAACTATAATAAAAATTCTAGTTTTATATATATGTATATATACATATCTAACATACATAAAATATATACATATATAAAACTAGAATTTTTTATTTCTATATATAAACTATATACATAATAGTTTAAACTATATATAATAAACTAGAAATTTATATATATAAAAACTAGAAAATTTTTATATCGAAAAACTAGAAATTATGTATTTAACTATATATATGTGGGAAACTATATATGTATAGTTTCCCACAAATGAGTGCAGTCTTTCTGTGTTTGTCCCTCTCCTTCTGACTCATTCCTCTTAGCGTGATGCTCTCCATGTGCATCTGTTTATAAGCAAATTTTATGACTTCATTTTTCCTAATGCTGCATAATATTCGTTGTGTAGATTTCCCATAGATTCTTTATCCAGTCGTCTGTTCTTAGTCTCTTGGGTTGCTTCCAGATTCTTGCTATTGTGAATTGTGCTACCATAAACATAGAAGTGTATTTGGCATTTCTGCTATGCTCTTTTGGGCCCCCAGGATATATTCTTAGAAATGGTATTGCTGGGTCAAATGGGAGCTCAATTTCTAGTTTTTGAGGAATGTTCATATAGTTTTCTGAGAAGACTGGACCAGCTAGCATTCCCACCGAAGCTGAAGAAGAGTCCCTTTCTCCCCCACATCCACGCCAGCAATGGTTGCTCTTCTTCTTTTGCATATGTTCTTGTGCATATCTCTGTTTTGTGACGTGATATCTCATTTTTGTTCTGACTTGCATGACTCTGATGATTAGTGATATCAAGCATTGTTCATGTGCTTTTTGGCCATTCAAATTTCTTCTTTGAGGAAGTTTCTTTTCATTTCTTCTTGTACTTTGATAGGAATGGATGGTTTTTCCTTGTAAAGTTCTACCAGTCTTATATAACTTTAATATTTACCATTTATCAGATGGACACTGGTAAATAATTTTCCCATTTTCTCGAGTTGTCTTTTGTATCTTACTGTTTGTATCTTACTGTTTCTTTTGAGGTGCAAAAGCTTCTTAAGTTTCATGTAGTCCCGTTTGTTTATATTTGCTTCCACTTGATTGATTAGTGGTGTTTCATCTTTGAAGATGCCTTTAGCTTCAATGGTGTGGAGACTTCTGCCTACTTTTCTTCCTTATGGGTTATTATGTTTTCTTTCTTATAGATCCAGGTCTGATTTTGAGGTATTTAATCCATTTTGATCTGACTTTTGTTCATAGTGTTAGAAAGAGATCTGAGTACAATTATTTTACATTTATCTGTCCACTTTTCCCAGCATCAGTTGTTGATGTGGCTTTCCTTGCTCCGCTTCATATTTTTTATCCTTTATCGAATATTAAATGATCATGTGTTGGAGGTTGTATTTCAGGATATTCAATTCTATTCCATACAGTTGTTTTTAATAAAAAAACATGTCTGTTTTTATTCTAAAACTATGCTGGTTTGATTACTACCACCTTGTAATACAGTTTGAAGTTGGGGAAGGCGATGCCTCCCATCTGCTTTTTTCCAAGGATTGCTTTAGCTATCAGTGTAGGTGTATTGTTCCATATAAATTTCTTTTCTTTGACAATGTAATGGGTATCCTTATAGGGCTTAGCAGTTTTTTCAAGTTACCATTTGTACTCTCTCTGGGTTCTGATATATTGTTTGAAGTTTGTTCTAAATGGTCAGTGATTTAAGTTGCATTAAGCAGTACTGGTGTCATGAAAGTCATCATAGTGTGTTCTGGTGTGTTTTTCAGTGTGTCATATTGTGACTATTTTCAGGGATAATGGCTCCAAGGAAAGCCATCAGGATGGATATTCTTTTCCTCTCCAGGACTTGTATTTCCCTCTTGGTTCATGCTAGAAAATTTTTTGTCATAGAATAAAAATGTATATCTCTAAATGGCATGGTTATTTTTGGAAACGGACTTTAAAACAGACTTCATTTTTATCTAGGTCCAGGACAGAATTTTAAATGATTCTTATGCAGTAACTGGTTTCAGTATAGGAAATGACTATCTTTATGCGTAGCAACATTATTTTTTTTTAACTAAAATGTTTCAAGTGATCTTTTTTATTGACTCATGAAGCAGGATTTTCTTGCTTTCTAGGCATGTAATGCATATATATATATATATATATATATATATATATATACAATAAATCTCATTAATTTAGACCCCATGAGAGAAAAATGTGTGATTAATTCAGATACTCTAGATTCTTACTTAGTTAAAAGCTAAATATAGTGAAGCCCTTTGAATTCTTTGTAAAGCCTGCTGTGCAGACTGTTTTATGTGTCAGTTACTTGATTTAATTATGTTTCAGGAGTCACAAATTGAACCGCAGTGTGACAGAACAGTAAGTGATTTTAATGGATTTTTGTGGATATTTATTATTTTGGGGAACTGCTTGTTCCCAAAGATTTTGAGAGGAGAGGTCTGGAGGAAATTACAGGGGTTAAGGGATTTTCTCTGCATGCAGCCAACAACCATTATATTCCTGGCACCATATATGGTCCCTTGGGCCCCACCTGAAATGATTCCTGAGCACCATTGGGTATGGCCAAACCCTCTACTGCCCTCAAGGGAACCTGGGAAAGGGAGATTAGAACTGTAAGATTCTGTGTATCTCTCTATCATCTACCTATTTGTGGACAATACCTGGCTGTGTTTAAAGCTCCTGGCTCTGTGCTTAGAGCTGAGGACTGATTCCAGGTTGGCTACCTGTAGGCAAGGGCCCTTCCTGCTTACCATCTCTCTGGCACGATAACCTTAAAATAATTTTCTTTTGGATTTGAAGTAACATTCTTTACAATTCTGTTACTTATAGGGTTTCATGCATCCATAGTTTCAGCTCCAGAGTTTCTGCTTCCCCTCCATTAGTGTCTCTGTTCCCTCCTTACCACCCTCCATCAGTGTCTCGGTCCCTCCTTACCACCTTCCATCAGTGTCTCGGTCCCCTCCTTATTACCCTCCATCAGTGTCTTGGTCCCTCCTTACCACCCTCCATCAGTGTCTTGGTCCCTCCTTACCACCCTCCATCAGTGTCTCGGTCCCTCCTTACCACCCTCCATCAGTGTCTCGGTCCCTCCTTATTACCCTCCATCATGTCTCACCCTCCTTATTACCCTCCATCATGTCTCACCCTCTCCTTATTACCCTCCATCATGTCTCACCCTCCTTATTACCCTCCATCATGTCTCGGTCCCTCCTTACCACCCTCCATCAGTGTCTCGGTCCCTCCTTATTACCCTCCATCATGTCTCGGTCCCTCCTTACCACCCTCCATCAGTGTCTCGGTCCCTCCTTATTACCCCCCATCATGTCTCACCCTCCTTATTACCCTCCATCATGTCTCGCCTTCCTTATTACCCCCCCATCATGTCTTGGTCCCTCCTTATTACCCTCCATCATGTCTCGCCCTCCTTATTACCCTCCATCATGTCTCGGTCCCTCCTTATTACCCTCCATCATGGCTCGCCCTCCTTATTACCCCCATCATGTCTCGGTCCCTCCTTATTACCCTCCATCATGTCTCGCCCTCCTTATTACCCTCCGTCATGTCTCGGTCCCTCCTTATTACCCTCCATCATGTCTCGGTCCACTCCTTACTGCTACCTTTGGCCTCCCACTCCCTTTTTTTGTCAGGTTTGGGAACCAGGTCTAAGGTTCTGTTGTCTCTGACCATTAGTTAGTTCCTACTAATTTCACTGTTTCTTTTATATCCCACGTGAGAGAGAGAGATAGAGAGAGAGAGCATCACTCTACTCCAGCTGACTCCAGAGAACCTTCTTAATCAACCTTAACCAAGTCTGTCTAGAATTTTAGAATAGTGATAATGTGAGCAGGAGTTAGAGTGAAACAAGGAGTCATGGGTTAGGAAAAATATCCATCTTTTGTCCATAACAGCGTTCATTAACCTTTATACATCCGAGAAGTGGCATCTGTTTGCATACCTGTCCACACAGTAGCAGTTACTCTGGTAGACTGTTGGAGTGCATGCTCTAGTCACTGCTGTCCAGAGCCTCTGCATCTTGCCTTGAGCTATCTCCTGCAGGTCACATTGCAGATAGAGGGCAGGAAAACAGTTTGGATCTGTGACTCTCTATGTGGCGAAATATCCTTACCATGAACTCTGTGTTAGTTGGTTAAAGTATTTTCCTCTTATACTACCACAGATTTTCACTGTGGGACTGGAAAATCTTATCAGTATAAATTTGTTGTGTTGGACTCTCTTTTAAATAAAATGGCCTTACTAAATCAAAGAGGGATGCTGTTTGCCTTCTCACAAGCAGCATAACTCTGACATTTTTTAATATATTTTTTTAATTTAATATTTTATTATACCACCTTGAGATATACAATTACAAAGATGTTCATATTTGGGTTACGTCTTACAGTGTTCCAGCACCCATCCCTCTACCAGTGCCCACTTCCCACCACCAATGTCCTCAATTCCCTCCCTCCCCCAGCCTGCCTCTATGGGAGGTTTATTATCTCTTTCCTTTTTCTCTCTCTCTTTCTCTCTTCCTTCTCTTACACTTTGTGGATTGCAGTACATACATTTAACTCTGTCATTTTAAAACTAGTAACCAAAACTATCCTTAGCTGGAAGGTAAGGATCTTGTACATGTTTTGAGAAATATTGTATCTGGCTGTATGATTTCATGGTACAGATTTTCCCCCATGTGCTTAATCCTGGGTTACATTTTATCTCAAGTATCCTAATCCCTGTCTTTACAGGATTAGGATAACTTTTTTGCCATTATTTTTTTTTCCTGCAGGAAAGCCAAAGGCAAGATCTGGCAAGGGCGGGGTAAGTTTGCGCACCTGATTGACTTTGGCCCTAACTGTGACCCATCTATGTGGGGGGGTCAAGGCTGAAGAGATATAAAAGAAGTAGCTTCTTCTCACTCTCTCTGCCCCTTGGTTCTCAGTCCACTTGTCTCTTTTCGTGTCTGCTGTCTGTGTCTGCTTTCCAGCCAAAACACGGTTTAGGATGCAGCAGGCCATCTTGGCCTAGGATACTAACCTAAGCACATGATTTTAGGTCTGGCTAGGAAAGGAATTGGAGGTTTGGGTTAACCTAGGATTGTAATACCATATCTTGTTTAAGTAAGGCCTTTTGGAATTTTACTGGATTCTTGAGTCTTCCCATCCCACTGCAACCTGTGAGGTAAAAAGGAACCAGCTCCCTGATATTGTTGGGGGCCCCAGAAGAGTTCCCTAGCAGGGAGACCATTGGTTTTCAGCCTTCGTACACCAATGGGCCAGACTGCTGGTCTACAAAATACTGTCCTTATAACTAAAGGTACATATAAAGAAACAAATGGATGGAGATGTTTATAGTATGTGAACACTAAATCAAAAGAAAATGGAAGAAAAACATGAAAGCAGCTTACATGCCATCAGTGGACAAATTTCTAAAAGAAAACTATATATTAAAAGGAACACAGTAAGTATATTAATTTCAGAAGTAGGCACAAAGAGTTGTAACTGTCCGCCAAGAAGATATGACAGCACTTGTCTGCGTCTCTCCATAGGCTTACACTCCAATCCTCTGCACTTTCCTTTTGGGACCCTTTATGTGTCCCCCAAAAAATCTGTTCCCTATAAGGAAGAAGGATCAAGGCATAGTTTTAGAGAATCTAACACCCATCCCAGACAAAGTCAGACCTGAACAACTGAAGAATCTGCCATCAGTACTCATCAATACACTGGCTCGGCTCTTTACACTACCTATCTGAATGCAAGGTGCCCTCCCAATGGAAAACCAGCAGGATAGTTCTACTGTTCAAGAAGGACACATCCACGACATTGGCAACTATCTCCCCATCTGCCTGTTGTCTGTCATTTACAAGCTGTTCACTCAAGTCATCCTGAACAGGATTGGCAGAACATTAGATGAAGGACAACCATGCGAGCAAATGGCTTCTGAAAAGGATTCAGCATGATCGACCATATCCACATGGTAACCAAACTCATTGAGGTTTGTAGGGAGTTCAAGATGCCACTCTGTCTCACATTCATTGATTTAAAGAAAGCCTTTGATTCTGTGGAAACCAAAGCAGTCATCAAAGCCCTAGCCAAACAGGGCGTTCAAACCCAATACATCAAGATCCTTTGTGAGCTGTATTACGGATTCACCACCAGGATCTCACCATTCTACAAGGAATGGTGTAGACATATCATTTATGTCCAAAGAGGGAGTTGGCATGTGATACCATTTCACCAAAACTCTTCGGCACCACCCTCGAGAATGTCATGCAGCAATTAGAATGGGAAGGAATGGGAGTGAAGATAGATGGTCAGCAACTACACCACCTCTGCTTCTCTGATGACATCATTCTAAAAACAACAAACATTTGCCAGTCAGCACAAATGCTGGCTGACTTCGACCGAGAATATGGAAAGATAGGTCTACAGCTGAATCTCAACAAAACAATGTTTTGTTGAGATAAACTATGAAAAATGTACTAGTTCCAGAGGGCCCATTCACTCTCAATAGAGCAAACATCTCTGAATGCAGCAGTTATGTGTACCTAGGTCGAGAACGCAACATGATGAATGATGTAAAACCTGAGCTGCGCAGGACAAAGAGAGCAGTGAGGAACACCTTCAAGAGCATCAAAAATAGCAAAAAGGACAAAGCATCTCTGACTCTGGGCACATCTCTTGAACTCCACTGTTCTCCCTGAATTAACATACACCTCAGAGACCTGGGTCCTATGAAAGTAGGATGAGAACACTATTTGAGTCTCACAAAGAGGAATTGAAAGAGCTATGCTTGGAATATCACGCTTCACTCAAGTGAGAGACGGAATCCGGAGTTCCGACCTCTGTGGACGATCCAGATTCAAGGATGCTGTCTCATTTGCCCAAGTGTCGAAAATCAGATGGGCTGGACATGTAATGCGATTTGGAGATGACTGCTGGACTAGAGCCGTTACCGACTGGATCCCATAGGATGTCAAAAGATCACATGGCTACCCACCTACAAGATGGTCAGACTTCTTCAAGACACTGAATGGACAGTTTGAACTCTTCTTATTCCTGAAGCAAGCAGATGCCATTGGACTACACTGACATGTGACAGGGACAAATGGAAATGTTACTGGTGCCCACTTGAGCAAATCAACGAATAACGGGATGTCTAGTGATCAAGTGGTCAAGTGATCCTATGTTAGTAAATGCACTAAGCAAGCCCTCCTTACTACCCTCCATCAGTGGCAAGGAGGGTTTTTATTGTCCTAAGATTTTGGTTTTCATATATAAACATTTTTGAGTGAATATTCCTTTCATATTGTAATTGAATCTCATAACCCCTTCTTATTTTATCTACATGTTTGGGTGAATTACCTATGGTTGTTATTTTTTTTTTTATAAAGTCTATCTGATGGGCCTGGCAGCCTTGAAAAGAAATTTGGGAGTAGGAAGTAGCATTTTCTCCAGATTAGTGGTAGATTAACTATTAGTCATAAACAGAAAGCCTAGTTAGAATGTGAGTGGGTTTTTGAAGAATGTGGCCAGCCATGTGGTGGGAGGCAGCCACACAAAGGGCACAAAGTCACATTCCTGTGGGACCACTGGGCAAGCCCCATGGCTGCTTGCCATTTGGCAGTGCTCACTGTGTTCTCCTGGGGAGTGCATTCCTGTATTGCTTGGTTCTGACAAAGCTCAGTGAACTGAGCTGATACTCCTCCTGGCTTAGTGGAAAGGACAGTGAGAAATAGTTTTTGGAGGAGGTTGTTGACTTCTAAAGGACTCATCATCTGGGGTGAAGCATGGTACCCAGTGGCAAGTACAGTGGAGCTGTCAAATGCAGTTCAACTCTGCTCTTGCAGGCATGTGGAACCCTACAAAGTTTGGGTGAGGATAGCAGGAGGAATTGAATGAAAGGTTCAGGTAACAGATCATTTGGTGTCTGGTGAAGATTGTGCCTAGAGTTGCCACTAGGCACTCGAGTGAAAAAAAAATGGTCTGAAGAATCCTGAATTTCTTTAAATTAGGCAAAGCCCCACATGCAACTAAGCACTGTCTTTTGAGAAAGCTGTGCTGGCAAATGGTAGGCAAAGGTGTTGATGCTCTGATGATATTTGCATAAGATTTCATTCCTGAAAGGCAAGTGGAAACTTTTGATTAGAGCCTGTCATGTCATGGTGTGAAATTCTGACAAACCCCAAAAGCAGGCACAAGGCTTAGAAATACAAAACAAGGGAACTGCAAAATATCAGAATTAAAGGGGACATTTGAATCAATAAATGAGAACAAAAGGAAACCACAGCAAATTATTACTTTAATACCTTTATAGGTCAGAAGCTGATAGGCCTAGAAACCAAGCTATCAGAGCTTTTAAATGTTTACAGCCATGTAAACATTGTTTTTTTAACAAGTAACCACAAAGTTAGTTCAAATCATAACCAGTGATGTACAAAGTAAATAAATAGAATGGGAAAAATTAGAATGAACAAAAAAGATAAAAGGCAAGTAAAATAAATTATAACTCTGCAAATTAATCTTTGGCCTAAAGATGTTTAAGGGAAAGTAAATAATAAGTTTGTAGTATAGAAGAAGTAATCTTAGCTCATGTTCATGGAAATGTACTAGAATAAATTATTTGCAAGGGAACAGTAAACATTTGGAAGTACGTGACGTGCTGGTCTTTCTCAGAAGAAGAATAAACAAGGGAATAGTGAGCATTTGGAAGCACATGAAGTACTGGTCTTCTTTTGCAGAACAAGAATATCATGTTCATGTATGGCTGCATGTCCTGTTAGAGGAGGGAAGTGGTACATTGAAAGTGGCTCTGGTGGTGCTCAGGGCTTATCCTGGCTCTGTGCTCAAGGATCACACGTGGTGGGCACGAGGGATGATGTGGGGTGCCGGGGATTGAACCCAGGTAAGCCATATGCAAGGCAAGTGCATTACTGTTCTACTATCTGTCCAGCTCTCCAGTGTCACTTTCTGTGACACAATAGTACCCCACTATTTGAATTGTGAGCATAACACCACATTCCTTTGAGGGCAGGCAGATGACGTAAAATCACTTAGTTCCTCCTTCTGGTCCATTGCTGTGGATGTGTTGAGCCTCTGTAACCTGACTAGGTGACTCTTTAAGGGAGGCTAGCATTTCAGATTTTAGGGGAATGCTCCTAAAATTTAAACATTGACTTAAATGTCAAAGATGTGTTAGGCAAACCACTAATGTGTTAACTTGGGTTTTAAACTTTAGAGTAAAGATGATAAACCAATAAATGCTTACTGGCTGGGTGTGAAATTCAAGAATTTTTAAATGAACCCCATTGGTGGAAGTAAAAAATAATTTTGCTTTTTATGTAATTTTGACCAGTTGAGGGACATATATTAGAAGGAAGTTAAGGAGTATAAGTTTGATGATTGCTCCTTTTGTCCAAGCATACAAGATAGATACACATGTACTTGTATACTAAGCTTGAAGTTTTTCAGCTTGAATCTCAGATGACTACTTTATTTTTACTTTATTTAAAAAGCATTTTACTCATTGTTATTTGTGGTTTACAATAATGGTTTCTCATCACCTAATTCCAACAATGTGCCACCAGCAGTGTACTCCCTCCTCCTCCAAAGGACCCCAGTAACTCTCCCTTTCAAACCCCACCAACTTAACTATGTGGACCACTTCTCCCACTATTTTTCCTTTGGCCTTTGTTGCTACCTTGCAGTGTATCTTTAAGTCCCACTAGGAGAGACCACTCCGTATCTGTTCCTTTGTTTCTGACTGACTTCACTTGGCATGACATCTCCTAGTTCCATTCATGTTATTGCGTATTGCATGATTTTGTTCTTTCTTAGAGCTTCACAGTATTTGAATCATTGTTTATATATACCACAACTTCTTGATCAATGTTCATCCATATTTGGTGCTTGAGTTTTTTCCATGCCTTTGCTGTAGTACTGAGTGCATTGATGAACATGGGTGTGCATTTATGCTTTCAAAGTAATGTTTTTGTGTCCTTGGTTGTATGGTAGTTCTACTCATTTTTTTGATAGATCTCCATATTGCTTTCTGTAGAGGCTGAGCCAGATGACATTTCAGTCAAAAGTACATAAGGGTTCCTTTTTTTCACCACAACTCCACCAACAATGGCTGTTTTTGTACTTTGTGATCACACTTATGGTGTGATATCATATCTTTCATAGGGAAAAGATGACATCTTATTGTTGCTTTGATTTGCAGTTTCCTAATCTTGAATGCTGAGGAACACTTACATGTGCCTGTTGGTCATCAGTATATCTTTGTTTAGGAAAGTGCTGATGACTCAGTTTATCCCAAATTGAGCTGACCCTCGTGTTTTATTTGGCAGATATACTGGGCTGCAGAAGAAGGAGGTATTTGTTGAATAAGACTGAATTTAAGAGGATATCTCCCCACTGGTTTGTATGATAAACATGGGCTAAGCATGAAGAGCAGGGAGATAGGTTGGGCTTGAGTTTTTTTTTAAAGTAGTATTGTTGGGTTCTAAGCTGATAGTATTGGGGCCTGGCACTTTCCACCATTAGACCCTGGGAACTGGGCCCAGAGATGGGCCCTGTTCTCAGGACAGTGGAGCTTCCTATTGCTCAAGAGTTTACACCTAAGTAAAAGACATCTGTGCTTCAAAAGTCAGATCAAAATGGATTCTAGATCTCAACATCAGACATGAATTTATAAGGTACATCAAAGAAAACATAGGAGAAACACTCTGACATCGAAACTAAAAGTATCTTTAAAGACGACACACCACTGACCAAGCAAATGGAAGCAAAGATAAACAAATGGGATTATATAAAATTGAAAAGCTTCTGCACCTCAAAAGAAATGGTGACCAAGATACAAAGACAATCCACAGAGTGAAAGGATATTCACCCAATACCCATCTGACAAGGGGTTAATATCCAGGATATATCAGGCACTGGTAGCACTCCACAAGAAAAAACAGCCAACCCCATCAAAAAATGGGGAGAAGAAATGAACAGAAGCTTCCAAAAGAAGAAATTTGAATGGCCAAAAGGCATATGAAAAAGTGTTCTTCATCTTTAATCATCAGGGAGAGGCAAATCAAAACAACAATGAGGTACCATCTCACACCACAGAGACTGGCACACATCCAAAACAGCAAGAACAACTGGTGCTGGCGTGGATGTAGGAGAAAAGGGACTCTGATCCACTGTTGGTGGGAGTGCTGGCTGGTCCAGCCCTTTTGGAAAACAATATGGACATTCCTCTGAATACTAGATATTGAGCTCCCATTTGATCCAGCAATAGCACTCCTGGGAATATACCGAGAGAATGAAAAACACATAGCAGAAACACTATCTGTTCCTTATTCATCTCTACGCTATTCACTATAGCTAGAATCTGGAAACAACCTAAATGCCTGAGAACAGAGGACTGGCTAAAGAAACTGTGGTTCATGTACACTATGGGATACTATGCGGCTGTCAGAAAAGATGAAATTATGAAATTTACCTGCAAATGGATGGACATGGAGACTATCGTGCTGAGTGAAATTAGTCAGAAGGAAAAGGACAGATACAGAATGACTGCATTCATTAATGGGATATAAATATATACCAGTGTTTTACTAAATGTGTGAAATGATAATGGCATATTAAAACTCACCATTGAATATACACAAAGAGACTTAAGTGATAAACTCTAAATATCTGCAGGGTTAGCCACAATGTGTAAAAGAAGAAGGAGCGAGATGCAGAGACAGAGAGAGACAGAGAGAGAAAGAGAGGATACTGGGGTACCTGCTAATGAGGCAGCCTGGGGGTGGGTGGGAGGGGTGGGGTACATTGGTGGTGGAAATGGGGCACTGGTGGAGGGATGGGTGCTGGTATACTCTACTACCAAGAACCAATTATGAACACCTTTGTAATTATATGCCTCATGGTGGTATAATAAAAAATTTTAAAAAAAGACATCTGTGCTTATCCAATGGGAGACTGGAGGCAAATGATTTACATCTTAGGTAAGGCAGGATGTGCCTGGTCTTCTGATCACAGGAATATGCAAATCAATGATTATTACCTTACAAATGTTACCTTGCAAATGCTAAATCTGTGATTGTTATCTGTTGCAATGGCCCAGGAGCTTGCAAATGTCATGTGATTTGTGCTTGGACCCCCCACCCAAATATTGTATAAAAGGCTTAAATAGTGCTCAGTAAAATGAGATCTGCTATCCAGAACTCCCCATCGCACTTTGGTTGGTATCTTTCTTTCCTTTCTCAGCTGCGGCAAGACAGAGTTTCTCCCAAGTCCATCCCTCTCCTTTTTCGCAGGGATGAAGTCAGGCAAGATCTAGGTCTCCCTCATTTGTGCCGGGGGCTGCTGCTGGCCCGGGCCCTGACAAGTATCATTTGTTTATGTTGAGAAGGCCAAGAGCAGGAATAAAGTATTTCTAATGTGATAAGAGCTTGATGAAAATGTTCTGAGTTGTACAGAAGACAACTATAAATTATTAGCGTTGGAGAATTAAGAGTTTATGGTATTTGTGAAATCCCATGTCCAAGAAACTGATGGATGATGGCAAGGAGAGGCAGTTGGTGAATAGTGACATTCGTTGTGGTCAAAGTTAGTGAATTTGGCTTGTATCTTATTGATTTGTCAGTGAGACAATCAAATGTGAATGGAGAACTTGGTCTCTAATGCTTTTTTTGTATCCAGGTCATAGTTGGGTCTAAGGGATTGAGAGATTGTGAACAAATAACAAGCAGATGAGAGATAACAACTGTTAGAATAAAAAAAAATAGGGAGCTATCTGGAATCCAAGAGAGGAGAGAATTTCTGGAAGTATGTTCTTACTGACCCTCATTGTCTTTAAAGAGACATGATTAACCCAATGTTATAGATGAGCAAACAGAGCTAAGTGAAGGGAAGTTGGTAAGGAGTTGGACCATACTATGAAGGATGGTTTGGGCTCATAATAGGAGGTGGGTGGTAAAGAGAGTGAGGGACAGCTTGTTGGTGTTGCAGAGTAAAAGAAAAGGAGTTCAGAGGATGCTAATGGGGAACATTGGGCCCCTTTCGAGGGCATAGATTAAAGACTGAGGGAGAGGCAAAAAGATGCAATATGAAAATAGAACAAATTGATTAGCTGAGTTAAAAAGTGGAAAGTCAGTGTTGGGATCAAGAGAGATTCTCAGGTGGGTGATATATCTCAAAGGAATGGAACTCTTGCAAGATACCCAAGCTTGGTCTATAGCTCTCCATGGTTCCCTGAGAACTGATGGGTATGACCCCAAAATGTGAGAGAAAGTAGATAGTGACAGTGAGTGAGAGGGAGTGAGAAAAAATTACTTCAAAGTGACAGGAATTTGAAAACAATATTTTTTATGGACAGAGTAACTCATCCCAAACAATAGTAGAACACACAAGAGTTAAAAGGAAGAACCCGTTTAGGAAGTTTAGAATTAAACTGAACCAGTTTAGGAAGTTCAGAATTAAGTTCAGAATTAAAGAAAAGTTCTGCTTACTGTCCATTGATCTGAACATTTTCTTGTTGATCTTCATGAATTATATATAGGTAAAAGCATTTCGTTCTAATTTCCAACTTTAAGGCAATAATCATACTTTACAGTTATAGCTTACGCTATGAGAAAACACCTAGAACATGTCTTAATATACTGCAGGAGAAAACATAATAAACTCAATACTAAATAGTTAGGGCAGAGTCTTGCCTTGCCTAAGGCTGATCCCATTTCAATCTCTGGCACCACATATGGTCCTCTAAGCACTGCCAGGAATGACTCCTGAGCACAGAGCCAGGAGTAAATCCTGAGTACTGATGGCTATAGTCAAGAATCTGCTCAATGAAGTCACCAAATGAAGTGAGGACTAAATATTCTTTTTTTAAAATTGGAATTAAAAACAATGAATCATAGTGGGGTACACAGTTATAAAGTTTTTCATGATTTGGTTTTATGATTTGTTTTTTATCATTTTACTATATTCCAACACCCATCCCTTCACTAGGGCACATTTCCCACCTCTGTTGTCCCTAGTTTCTCTCCCCACCCACCCCCTCTCCATGAGACTCTTTTCTTTTCTCTGTCTCTCTGTCTCTCTCTGTCTCCCTGCCTCTGTCTCTGCTAGTGTCTCTCCCTCTCTCCCTCCCTCCCTCACTCTCTCTTTCCTTTTGGGCTTCTTCCATATGGGTTGCAATACAGATACTAAAAGTTATTAGGTATCTCCTTTAATTTTCAACACTCAGTTCCTGTCCAGAATGATCATTGCCAACTATCATTGTCATACTTATACCTTCCCTATACTAACTCCCTTTCCCCCCCAGACACTCTTGTGGCAAGTTTCCAACCATTGACCAGTCCTACTCATTCCTGTTTTCATTTGCCTTGGATATTAATTTCATCATATATATATGTATATATACATATATACATACACAAACACACACATTATCCCATAAATGATTACAGCCATTCTGTATCTGTCCCTTTCCTTCTGACTCATTTCACTCAGCAGAATACTCCATCCATTTATATTGCAAATTTCATGACTATTTTTACTAATGGCTGTGTAGTATTCCATTGTGTAGATACACCATAGTTTCTTTATCCAGTCGTCTATTCTTGGTCACTTGGGTTGCTTACAGGTTTTGGATATTGTAAATAGTGCTGCAATGAACATAAAGTACAGATGACATTTATTGCAGCACTATGGGAAAAATTATTTACCCAATACCCATCTGATAAAGGATTAATAGCAAAGTTATATAAAGCACTGATAGACGTTTACAGGAAAAAAAATCCAACCCTATCCAAAAATGGGAAGAGGAAATGAACAGAAACTTCCTCAAAGGAGAAGTTCAAATGGCCAAAAGACACATGAAAACGATGTTGAACATCACTGATCATCAGGGAAATGCAAATCAAAATAATAATGAGATATCATCTTACACCACAGAGATTGTCACATATCCAAAGAACAAGAGCAACTAGTGCAGGCATGGATGTGGGGAGAAAGGGATTCTTCATTGGTAGGAATGTCGACTGGTCCAGGAATGTTGACTGGTTTTCCTTTTGGAAAACCATATGGGCATTCCTTAGAAACCTAGAAATTGAGGGTTCCATTTGACCCAGCAATACCGCTTCTGGGTATATACCCTGGGGTCCCAAAATAAAACAGCGTGAAAAGATTCTTATCTGTAAAAACTATCATAAATTGTGGAACATAATGATATATAATGTGTAAGTGATTTATATACATATATATATAGAGAGAGAGGGAGATAACACATATATAAACTTTCTGATGGATAGTTGAATATTTTCCAGTTTTACTCAATTTCGAAGAGTTTTTTTTACTACAAAAATTCAGATTCCGTATTTCTTGTTGCACATGTGATAGACATTTTCTAAGCTACTCCTTGAGTGGAAATACCGTCTTCACCTCTACTCAGTAATGCCAATTTTTTTTTTAAGTTCTTGCTGCACTTCTGGTGTAGGCCTGGAAACAGCAAATTTCAAAATTGTTATTTGTGGCTGAAGAGATAGTATAGCAGGTAGGGACTTGCCTTACATAAGGTCTACCTGTGTTAGACCCCATGTATTTGCCCAAACACTGGCAGGAGTAATTCTTGAGCAGAGCCATGAGTAATCCTGAGCATTGCTGCGCGTAGCCTCCCAACAAAAAAATATGTATCAGTCTCTTTATCTGAAATGATAACTTGATTTTTGATGAGTATTTGTATGATCACACCTTTGCTGGCTATAGAGATTTTTTCCCTTCTGTTAAATGCCTTTTATGATTCTTTGTCCATTTCCCCAGAATCATCTTTCTAAAAGGTATAAAGGCTTATGTCTACATATATATATATGTCTACATATATATATATATGTATATATATATATATATTGTGTGTGTGTGTGTGTGTGTGTGTGTGTGTGTGTGTGTGTGTGTGTAAGGCATATATCTATCATCTATCTATGTGCCTGCATCTATTTGTCAGAATTCAAAGAGTCCACTCATGGAAACATGAACTGATGACTTTTATTTTTCTGGCAGAATAAAACTCAAGTTTATTATCTGTTCTTTTCAGTTCCCAAAGGATGAGGTTTCTCCATGTAAAGAAAAATTGAATATATCATTAAAGGTTCACAGTTAATACATCAGTTTGATACTTTTGTGGAGGAGTAAACCAAGCAAGTCTATTTTCATCTTCAGCCTCCTGATAGACCCCTGAGGTAGCCCATTGAATGAAGTTAATCGCCCCATCCTCCTGCAGTATTGTGATGGGGGAAAGAGGGTGTGAGGTGTGATGCCCATACCTGTGATAGAAGTCAGCCTCCCTTCTCCCTGAGGCACCAGGTCTCCTGTTCCGTGCAGTCACTTTGTTTGTCCCTCCCTGCACCTCAGTCTGTGTACCATAGGCCATGGATTGGGATGCCATAGTGTGACCATGGCCTGGGAATCTACATTTGTGAAACCATCGTCCCAGGACATTCCTATATCTAAACAACTCTGAAAAATCCAGCTCAAGTCTCATTGCTGGCATTGAGATTCAGTGTGGAAGACCCTTTGCATAAGAAAGAAGGAAACAGGAAGGAAGCAGGAAGGAGGGAAGGGAGGGAGGGAGGGAGGGAGGAGGGAGGGAGGGAGGGAGGAGGGAGGGGAGGGGGGGAGGGAGGGAGGGAGGAGGGAGGGAGGGAGGGAGGAGGAAGGAAGGAAGGAAGGGAGGGAGGGAGGGAGGGAGGAGAGGAAGGAAGAAGAAGAAAGGAAGGAAGGAAGAAGGAAGGAAGGAAGGAAGGAAGGAAGGAGGGAAGGAAGGAAGGAAGGAAGGAAGGAAGGGAAGGGTTAGTTGGTTGGTTCTTTGGCAGGGCTTTGCTTGGGAAGCAATTAAAGGAAAACAGTTTTGTTTGATCTGGATAACCAGCTTCCTGCTCAGGAAGTTTGTGCCAGCAAATGCTCTAGTTCTTAACTTTGGGTCATCACTGTCCCGTATAATTTCCTTCTCTGATCTCTAAACCTACCCCTTCATGCTACTGCCTCTGTAGTATTTCTGAGTGCCCCCTCCTAAGTGCTCATAGCACCTGTACCAAACTCTGTCATGCACATTACTCTGAATTATTATAACTGCCATGTCTCCAGTCTCAATAGGATATTGTGCCTTGTTTGGCTTTATTTATGGTTTTTTTTTTTTTTTTTGCTTTTTGTGTCACACCCAATGATGCTCAGGGGTTACTCCTGGCTCTGCACTCAGGAATTACTCCTGGCGGTGCTCAGGGGACCATATGGGGATGCCGGGATTGAACCCAGGTCCACACAGGCTGGCGGCGTGCAAGGCAAAAGCCCTACCCGCTGGGCTATCGCTCTGGCCCTTATTTATGTTTCTAGTAGCTGGCATATAAGATATTTTCAAAAGATATTTGTTGAACAAGCAGGTGATCTTATCAATCCCTGACAGCTTTCTGTCTGGCTGCATTTTGCTGTCTATGACTATTTCTATATTGAGGCCAATGACTCGTTGACTTTCCAGATGGTGCCCTGTGGCCTGAAGGGTTGGTTCTGCTTTCTGCAGTGTAACAGACCTTGCCAGAGGTGCAAAAAGGGGGTGGTTAGTTTTGGCATGGGAAGCATTCAGCTTTCAATTTGTGCTGAATTTAGGTTCAGATTAGTGGTTTCAAAATTAGCCCTGCGTTCTGTATTTTCTTTTGGACTCCTTGTATGTACTTGTGAGTGCATGTGTACATGTCTCTTATGGAGAAAGTCTAAAGCTTAATAACCTCTTCCTCTCTATCCACAATATCCTTGCAGATACCAGAATAGGTTTTTTAAACTCCAATGTTCCAGGGAAAAACTATCATCAACTTTGAATCTTTCTCTCTGCCAAAAGACTAGTCCACATTTGCTCTGATGGTTCCAGAAAGAGGTTTCACAAAAAGTCCATATTTGCGTCTCAATTTACTTCCCTTTGAAGGTATCCCAATCAGGAAGATAAATGATCCGACTTCCTGGGCCCCTTCAGTGACTGGCTCTGATTATTCGCCACAGCTTCATCCATGCTTGACCTTTTCAGCAAAGATGGTTGGTTTTGCGAATGTTTGTTGGGTCTCAGGCTTTCACCTCTGGTTGCTAATTCTCTTGGAGTTACCTGGATATCAACACAATTTTAGATTCTGTATAGTTATTCCATAAAGTAGAATGTGTGGCAGTTTCGTTGTGTGATTACTATACTTTCTGTAAAGTCCATTAAGATGAAATAGTGACAACAATGGCTGATGGTTTCCATCTGTGCTGTTAGCAGAACTCTCTTAATGGTTGCAGTAATCCCTTAATGGGCTAAGAGGGGAGGCATTTTAGTTACCATGGTCAAATAAATAGTTGCTCCATGGGAGATAGGGTTGTCAGTTTGTAGTAATTATTTTGCAAGAGGGTATAATGGTTGGACCAGCAGTCCAGGAAATGGAAAGGTATTAATTGCAGAAACAGAAAGATTCGTTTCTGGGTGCCTTTTTAGAGTTAATATTCACAGCAGCAAAAGAGAAAATGGCAAAGTCAAATTTGTGTAGATAATTGTGCCAATTAGTTGAGATATTGTGCAAGTGCTGAGTTACATTCATAGCTAAGACTTTCACCTTATTTTGAAATGATGAAGCTACAAATGGGTTATTTGGTACTGACTGTGGCAGTTTTTTTCTTTCTGTCATACCACAGTTTTCTGGTTAACAGCTAAGGAAGCTTTTTCTTTTCTTTCATTTCTCTGCATGTATTTTATGAATGCAACCATGTGAGGGCTCCTACATTTTCCTGACTGTCCTTTTTCTGAGATACTATTGTGTCCAGGCTATAAAAGAACCACAATCTTCTTCTAAAACATAGCTACTTCAAGGATGTTACACAGGGCCACTGTGAAGGAACTTTCCATCACAGACAGTGGAGAGAAAGTCAGTGTTCTGAACTTTTTGGGTGAATATTGGAAAATCTTTAAGTAGGGGCAAAGATGCAGAAATGAATAGGTGAAGGGGAGGATGGATACAGGCCGTGTCTGATGCTCATTGTTTTTGCAGAACTAAACCACTTCTTGACTTTTATTGACTCACCATGAATTACAAAGTTATTTATGATTGTATTTGAGGCTTATATTCTTCCCTCCACTCCCTTCACCAGTGCCCTACCCTTCACCAATGTCCCCAGTGTCCCTCCTGTCCCCAAATCTGCCTCTGTGGCAGGACCCTTTGCCCTCCCCTTGTTTTAGTGTTCCCTTCCCTTATTCTCCCCCGCCCGTTCCTGCCAGAGTAGCAAGCTTCTAACTGAAGATCGGCTTTTCTTCCTCTTCACTTCTATCATCTTCGGGCATTTTGAAATTCCCCTAATTTTTTTTACAGCCCACCTATTAGGAGAGGTCATTCGAGTCTGTTGTATCCCTCATACTCATTTCACTCCAACATAATACTCTCCAGTTCCATCCAGGTTGCAGCAAATTTAATATCGTCTTCAACAGCTATTATCCCACTGTGTGTGTGCATGTAAGGAATATAAATTATGGTTTTATTATCCAGTCATCTGTAGGTCTGAAATTTGAAAAAAAAAGATGGCAATTCCTCCAGTCTACTTTTGAACAAAGGTCAAATTCTTTCTAGGTGGCCCTAGCAAAACTGGACAAACTGTTAGGAAAGTTCTGATCCTTTCTACTTACTGTGGTGCTCTTTCACTGAACAATGCTGTGGATTGTTGCCAGCTGTGTGATCTGTTCGCTTTTCCTGTTCTTTTCTGCTTCTCCCCCCTAGCTCCTTCCATGAATGAGAAACTTGGGTCTTTGGCTTTTTGTTCTATATAAGAACTTGTGGCTCCTAAACCCTAAAGCTTGATTATAGTGGGATTTTGTGTTTGTGCAGTGATTACACAGGGGATCCCATATACTTCCTAGAACCTCAGAAGTGTGCTACTTGTTTTG
>JAJIBD010004435.1:0-14548 GCA_021461705.1 Cryptotis parvus | reverse complement strand
CCCCTAACCCTTAAGTAAATCCCTGAGCATTGCTGAGTATGTTCCTAATATAAACCAACAAGAAAAACACAAAAATTTTTATAAACAAACCACAAACCACAAAATTAGTAGTGGGTATTATTATTAGTGGGAAAGTAGGAATAGCTTTTAGAAAATAATAAGCTTTAGATTGGGAATCTCTTTCTTTCCTTTTTTCCAATAGGGGTCACACCCAGTGGTTCTTGGGATAGGGTTTTAGGCCACTATCTGAAATTTTGGCCACAAGTGTGAGGGAGCATAAAGTGTCAGGGTCTAGCACATGCTAATCTCATGCTCTAAAACACAACAAACCTCAAGTCTATTCTTTGGGGAGGGGAGCAATACCCACCCAGCGATACTCAGGGCTTACTCCTGACTACATTCAGGGGTCACTCCTAGTAGGCTCAGAGGAATATATGGGGTGCTAGGGATCAAATCAGAATCAGTTATGCAAGACAAGCTTCCTACTGGCTGCACAATCACACCAACCCCAAGCCCTTTGTTTTTGGAGGATCAGGAGGCATACTCCGATGGACTCAGGGCTTACTCCTGGCTTTGCACTGTGGTATCACTCTTTGTGGGGCTCTGATATCTGGCCCCACCCCATAGATTAAACCTGAATCAGCCATAATGCATAGAACTTATTTCTCATACGTGAGATAAATTTAAATTTATTGTAGAATAAATTTAATAAGTAGATAACAAATGCAAATTTATAAATGTAAATGTCTGTATATAGGCATAACCATATATTAAGCACAGTTAGCAGAAATGTGACCCATCACTCTTTGTACTTTTAGTAAATATAACCTCAGAGTAGCACCAGGAAAGGTGAAAAACATGTTTCTCTGGCAATGAATGTCTGGGGCACATGTATTGAAAACAGAAATAGATTCTCAATGTTTGTCTCTGGAAGTTGGGATCAAAAATCTTAATGATGCTCAAAAGTTGATGGGAACCATAAACTGGCATCCAAAATGAAGAAATAAAAATCTTACTAGGATTGATAAAAAGCAGGGCAGAATTGTAAGTTCACATTCATTAAATGAGGATTGCTAAATTTTCAGGAGCCAATGAATATTTCCATTCTGCCTTCTAGAGCTATGCCTTCATGAGCTATTCAACAGTCATTATCAGGCAATTTTCAAGTTCAGTCAAATGTGTAAATTTGTTTTTATTTCAGCAACTTTCCATATCTTGTACCATTGTACAAGTTCAGCATTGAACATTTTCTTTTATACTAAGGGCAACAGTGAACTTAGATGTTCACTTCAAATTAAACTTTTAGTGGTTTGGAGATAGACTCCAAGAAGTGGTATTATTGGATCATATAGGAGTTCTATTGATTACATGGCCTACAAGATGGTCAGACTTCTTCGTCAAGATCCTGAACAAACGGTTTGAGACTCTTCGTATTCCTGAAGCAACCAGATGCCATTGGGCTACACTGGCACGTGATAGGGTCAAATAAAAATGTTACTGGTGCCCGCTCAAGCAAATTGATGAATAATGGGATGTAAAGTGATCAAATCAAGTGAAGTGATTCCCTATTTTTAAGAGAAATCTCAGTCAAAATGAAAGGGATAGATATAGAATGATTTCTCTCATTTAGGACTTAAAGATACACAGCAAGGCAACGAAGATCCAAAGGCAACATAAAGGGTGAACTGACACACAACTGGGTTGGGATGTGGGTGGAAGGAGGGGAGGGAGATGTGAACACTGGTGAAGGGTGTGGTGTCAGAATTTTGTCCATGAGAACCACTAATAATAGTATTGTAAGCCAAAAATAAAGTAGCAAAATAAATCTTGAAGGAAATCAGAAACTGCAGTTAAGAAGCTCTTTCACTGGCCGTGATTAAGAGACTCATACAAAAATCTCGAGAGAAATCAACATGATGCAGAGATTCTCCTGGACCTCACCCAAGGTTGAGTCATTGGGGTACTCTTCAGGGGGTACAAGTGAGCCCACCTTCTGCCCAAACAGAGCCTGAACAGTCAAAAACCTATACACTCCACAATTGTTGTGTTGCTCACGATGAGCCTCAACCAGAAAATAATCTGTTTAAAAACTCAGGTATGTGCAATTTGTGACTGAAATCTCCAGACACAGAGTCGGGATGGGCTACCCCCACTTCCTGCACTTCTGGAAACAATGGTAGTCATGCACATGCCCCCAAAGCCACGCAGCTGAAAATTTAGCTCCAGCCATATCACCTCTTTAAAAGTTTTGGACTTCCTGGAGTGCACAGTCGCCAACAAAACTGACTAACCAGGAGCAGCATGCCAGATTGGAGGGAGATAATGTAGAAGGCATCTGATCTTGATTAATAAAATATCAATACAGAAGGCTTAACTTCTAACATCTTGGTAATCTCTGTACAAGGGCTTAATAGCTCCATGGTGAGATACACAGTCTTCATAAATTTCTGTGGAAACATTTTTAATCATTCTTGTACCAAATTATTACAATCAATATAATCTAGAGGGCCTGCTAGGGGGTAGGATAAAGAAGTGAATGGGGAAATTGGACACATGGTGGGATCAGTGATGAATATCTGTAACAAATTGCCATGAATTAATTTGTAAATCAGTGTTTCTATAAAGTGTGTTGGGAAAATATAAAATAAAAAATTAATATATATATATAATAAAGTAGTAGTGAAAATAAAATTAAAGATGCTCTTTTCCCTGTAAATGTCTTCTACTAAGTTAAATGAAGTACAGTCTGCCAATAGATGTGCTTTTTACTATATCAGAGGATATTGACATAATTCCTAGAGAAATGGTTTCAGTAATACCCATATGAAGAGCTTGCACAGTGTTTACCAATGCCTCAGGAAAAATGCACACTGATGCTTCCTTTGGAAGGACAGAAATTTGTAGAACTCTGTTAAATTTACAGTTCAGGTTCCACTCAACATCAAGAACAAAGAGTATATTTAATATTTTATTATACTACCATGAGATAGACAATTATAAAGATGTTTATAAGATGTTCATATTTGGGTTTCAGTCATATAGTGTTCCAGCACCTGTCGGGGAGTGAGCCGAGGTCCCTGACAGTGTCGGGAAGCGAGTTCCCTTCTACCTCCAAATCCGGCAGGGAATGGATGAAGACTCAGAAATCTGATGCAGTTTTTTAAAGGGCTTTACTACCACAGGTTCCAATATACAACCCAAGAGCAGGGAAAACCTCTGGACTCTGCGTTCCCAGCTAGGCCCCAGCCAGGTGTAGGCCAAGATGGCTGCCACCACGTGTTGAGGCCCAACAGAGAATGGAGAGGACGGAGAAGCAAAATGCCAAGGGAAACTGAAATGGCAAAAGGGGGGAAAAGGAGAGAGATTCTTTCCTCTTACAGCTTATTTTATAGCTAGGAATCCCCCCAAACTCCCCAGCCCAGCCCATTCTAGGCTGGGCTATCTAGAAATGAAAACAGGAAAATAGCTTTATAGAAATGTAGCAACTTCAGGAGGCAATCTGGTTGTTTGCAAGGACCCAGAGCTAATTCAAAGCCTCCTAGCAGAGCTGGGAGAAGCTATAAGCTAAATGTAACTTCCCCTGGCAGGAAGGATCAAATGCCCTCAGGTAATTTCTCCCAGCACCTCACCTAATATCTTGAGCCAAGATCTGCCTGGAAATGCCTTTATAGAGTAGAAGAGGGTTTCTGAGATGGCATGTCTCTGTCCAAGCCTTCACAAGAGTCTCGTCTACTTCACGGTAGTTTTGTATTTTAGTTGCCTTTGAGTTATCAGGGGAGCCATGCTTGCTTGCTTGGAGGCAATCAGCATTTCTCTCTGGTCTAATTACTTAGAGATCCACCGTGGCCAGGCAAATATGCTGGTAAGATCTAGCTAGTCCCACGATGATTGTGGTAGCATGAGAGAATATTTATACCAGCCAGTACAGAATACATGGTCAGATAAGACTGCCACATTCAGACTACCCCCTATCTATGAAGTGACCTGCAGGAGGCAATCCAGGACAGATGCAGAGGCCTAGGCTTTTAGGTGTCCTGCAACAAGCACCCATCACTCCATCAGTGCCCATTTCCCAACACCAATGTCATCGATTCCTTCCCCCATTCCCTAGCCTGCCTCTATGGCAGGATCTTTATCTTTATCTCTTTCTCTTTCTCTCTTCTTTCTCTTACATATTGTGAATTGCAATACATACATTTAGAGGTTATCACGTGTATCTTTTTGCCTGTATTTAATGCTTAGTTCTATGTTGGTATTAGCACTTTTGACAATTATTACCACACTGTTCCATTCTCTGTCTTACCTAACCTCTGACTCTCACATGTTTGTGATAATTTCCACCTTTGACAAAACCTCCTGATCCCTGTTTCACCTGATCTTGGATATTGGTAACATAATATGTGTGCATACATATATATATATATATATATATTGGCATGTGATAGGGTCCAATGGAAATGGAAATATATATATATGTATATATATTGGCACGTAAAATATGCCACGTGCCAATAAATATATATATTTATATATAAATATATATTTATATATATAAATGGAAAATATATATATATATTGGCACATGATAGGGTCAAAATGGAAATGTTACTGGCACCTGCTCGAGCAAATCAATGAATAACAGGATTCAAGTGATCAAGTGATTGATATATACATATATATGTCATACAAATAAATGCAGTGATTCAATATCTTTCTTTTTTTCCTCCTGGCTAATTTCACTCAACATGGTCCTCTCCGTGTACATCTATTTATAGGCAAAATTCATAATTTCATTTTTCCTAACAGTTGTATATTATTTCATTGTGTAGATGTACCAAAGTTTCTTTATCCAGTCATCACATCTCAGGCACACTGGTTGTTTCCAGATTCTGGCTATATTGAATAGTGCTTCTATGAAAATAAAAGTGCACTGCGAACTTTCACAGACCAGGACCTACGCCCCCTCCCCTGCGCCAGCCCTCTGATTGCCACTGCTCTGCTCCAGGCGCGTGCAGAACATTTAGGCTCATCCCCCATCACACTCTTCTGGGCAGAGGGAACACCTGAAGCCTGATGGCCAGAGTGCAAGCTTCCGCAGACCAGGACCTAACACCCTCTCTGCACCAGCCCTCAGATTGCCACTGCTTTGCTCCTCTCTATCCTAGGTTTCAAAGCCCAAAAATCAAAAGTACTTTATTTTTCTATATCCTCTATAGGATGTATACTGTAAATGTACTAGGGTACATTTTCCACAGTACACCCCACATAGCTCAGGATCTGTGAACAACCATCAACAACCTTTACTGTACTGTCCAAACATACAGTTCCTAATACACTCAAGTTGCAACCTATAACAACCATAATGGTAAAGCAACGCAGAATTACATCAAGCTCCATACGGGAAGCCACCTTCCAAGAGAAACCAAGCAAAAATGATGAGCTGGATGATCTCTCTGATAAGCAATTTCGGAGAGTTATTAAGAATGCATAAGGAGTCCACCCTGACAGACCCAGAGGCTTCCCATTCTCCCCACCAGAGGCGTTCCCGTGTTGGGCACTCCCCGAGTCACTCAATTCGAGGTTATAAGGCTGGAACTTTGAGAAGGGGACCAAGCCACACACAGCTTCTTCGGATCTTCCGCCAGACGACTTCCACCCCAACCCAGAGACTTCCCATTCTCCCCATCAGGTGTCTTCATGCGGCAGGCACTCCTAAGTCACTCAGTTCCAGGTTAAAGGGCTGGAACTTTGAGAAGGGGACCAAGCCACACCCAGCTTCTTCTGATCTTCCACCCCAACCCCTGACTCCGGACCACCCACAGACACCCCAAAATTCAAAACTGCTAGCGCGGTCCGTGCAAAAATAATATCTATCTGCCTGAGATACCAGTGAGCATTTGCCCCTACACACTTTGCTATGCATCCCTAACTGCAAAGTAATTCAGGCACCTACTAACTCTAATGACTAGTCACCCAGAACACATATTTTCAACCTGCGATAGTCATTATGGTAAAACAACGCACAATTCCTTCAAGCTCAATGATTGAAGTCACTAATACAGACGAGTCAAGCAATAACGATGAGCTATATAAACTCTCTGAAAAGGAATTTCAGAAGGAACTGTTAAAGATGCACAAGAAACTCAAAGAAATAATGGAATACAAAGTCAATAAAATACAAGAGGACATGAGAGCAGAATTGAGTAAATTTCAGACCAAAATAAAAGCAGAAATGACAGATATTAAAAATGAGGTAAATGAACTGAAAAACACAGTGGAAGGCCTTCAAAGCAGAGTAATAGCTACTGAAGAAAGAATTAGTGATCTCGAAGACGAGTTTCAGAGATTCTCTAGACAACATCAGAAGATGGAAAAAAGACTCACAATCAACGAACAGAGTACTAGAGAAAATTGGGATGAAGCCAAAAGGAACCCCATACGCATCATTGGGGTCCCAGAAGGGCAAGAAGAAAACTCTGATGAAAAATAAACTGTCAAAGCCATCATTGCTGAGAAGTTCCCCGAACTGAAGAACTCATGCTCCCAGATACAGGAGGCCTGTAGGATACCAGCTAAAAAAACCCCAATAAGAATACTCCAAGACACATCCTTATTAAAATGACAAAAATGATAGGCAGAGATAGAATACTGAAAGCAACAAGATCAAAAAAGGAAATCGCATACAAAGGAGCATCCCTGAGCCTGAGTGATAGCCCAGCAGGTAGGACGTTTGCCTTCCACATGGCCGGCCCGTGATGGCCCGGGTTCTATCTCCCCGCATACCATATGGTCCCCCGAGCACCGCCAGGAGTTATTCCTGAGTGCAGAGCCAGGAGAAACCCTGAGCATTGCCGGGTGTGACCCAAAAATAAAAAAAAAAGGAGCATCCCTGAGATTTACAGCAGACTTCTCAGATGAAACAATCCAAGCCCGAAAACAATGGTGGGATGTTGTGAAAAAACTCAGTGAACTGCAGGCCTCACCAAGAATTCTTTTTTTTTTAATTTTTTGTTATACCACCGTGAGACATATAATTACAAAGGTGTTCATAACTGGTTCTTGGTAATACAGTATTCCAGCACCCATCCCTCCACCAGTGCCCCATTTCCACCCCCCAATGTACCCTACCCCCCCACCTGACCGCCCCCAGGCTGCCTCAATAGCAGGTACTTGTTTCTTTTTTTTTCTCTCTGTCTCTATGTCTCTGCATCTCTCTCCCTCTTATTTTACACATTGTGGCTAGCCCTGCAGATATTTAGAGTTTATCACTTAAGTCTCTTTGTGCATACTCAATGGTGAGTTTTAATCTGCCATTACCATTTCCCACATTTAGTAAAACACTGGTATCTTTTTATATCCTATTAATGAATGCAGTCATTCTATATCTGTCCTTTTCCTTCTGACTAATTTCACTCAGCATAATAGTCTCCAAGTCCATTCATTTGAAGGTAAATTTCATAAATTCATCTTTTCTGACAACTACATAATATTCCATAGTGTAGATGAACCACAGTTTCATTAGCCAGTCCTCTGTTCTTGGGCATTTAGGTTGTTTCCAGATTCTACCTATTGTGAATGGCACAGAGATAAACAAAGAAGAACAGATAGTGTTTCTGCTATGTGTTCTTCGGTCTCTCGGTATTCCCAGGAGTGCTATTGCTGAATCAAATGGGAGCTCAATATTTAGTTTTCAGAGGAATGCCCATATTTTTTTCCAAAAGGGCTAGACCAGTCGGCACTCCCACCAACAGTGGATGAGAGTCCCTTTTCCCCCCACATCCACGCTAGCACCGGTTGTTCTTGCTGTTTTGGATGTATGTCAGTCTCTGTGGTGTGAGATGGTACCTCATTGTTGTTTTGATTTGCATCTCCCTGATGATTAAAGATGAAGAACACTTTTTCATATGCCTTTTGGCCTTTCGAATTTCTTCTTTTTGGAAGCTTCTGTTCATTTCTTCTCTCCATTTTTTGATGAGGTTGGCTGTTTTTTTTTCTTGTGAAGTGCTATCAGTTCCTGATATATCCTCCCCATTTTACGGAGAACTTTTATCATAAACGGGTGTTGAATCTTGTCAAATGCCTTCTCTGCATCTATTGATATGATCATATGGTTTTTATTTTTCTTTTTGTTGATATGATGTATTATGTTGATTGACTTGTTGATGTTGAAACATCCTTGCATTCCCGGATGAATCCCACTTGGTCATGGTGTATAATCTTTTGATGACTCTTTGGATTCTATTTGCTAGTATTTTGTTGAAGATCTTAGATTCTGTATTCATTAGGAGAGAATGGTCTGTAGTTTTTCTTTATTGTGACATCTCTGTCTGCTTTAGGTATCAGGGTCATATGTGCCTCGTAAAAGCTATTTGGGAGTCTTTCTGTTTCGTCAATTTGCCAAAAGAGTTTTAAAAGAATTGGGAGTAAGTCCTCTTTAAAGGTTTTGTAGAACTCACTGGTGAATCCATCTGGACCTGGGCTTTTGTGATTGGGGAGACTTTTGATTACTGATTCCATCTCCTTGATGGAGATACGTTTGTTGAGGTATTCCAAATCTTCTTGTTGCAGACTTGGGAGGCTATAAGAATTCAGTAATTTGTCCACTTCTTCTAGGTTCTCTTATTTCGTGGCATACAGGCTCTCATAGTAATCTCTGATGATCTTTTGAATTTCTGTGGTTTCTGTTGTGATGTCTCCGTTTTCATTTTTGATTCTATTTATTTGGGTTCTCTCTTTTCCTTTTCTTACAAGTCTTGTATGTGGTTTGTCAATCTTGTTTATATTTTTTCAAAGAACCAGCTTTTGGTTTTTTGATCTTCTGGATTGTTTTTTGACATTCCATCTCATTGATTTTCTGCTCTAAGTTTTATTATGTCTTTCATTCTGCTTGGGTTGTTGATCACTCTCTAATATCTTAAGTTGTGAGGTCAGACTGTTTGTGATGGCCTTTTCTTCTTTTCTGATGAATGCTTAAAGAGCTATGAACTTGCCTCTTAACACTGCTTTTGCTGTATCCCACAAGTTCTTGTAATTCGTGTCTTCAGTCTCTTTTGTTTCCAGGAATCTATGCATTTCCTCTTTGATTTCTTTCATGACTTGCTGGTTGTTCAGCAGTGAGCTGTTTAGTTTCTAGGTACTTGGTATTGGTCTCTAACGAACACCACCCAAGAGATTAAACCAGTCTCCAGCTTGTCAGAAATCCACCATATAAGGACCCACCCTGCAAGTACCCACCCTTCAGATACCCATATTTCAACCCAGAAATTCTAGGAGCCACAGACGCAGATACACCAGCAGAGCAGATATCAGCTTTCCCTGTTTCGCACGGCCACTGTGCGGCCGTGAGATTTACCTCCCAAATTTGGATTTACCTCCAAATTACCATGAATATTCTACCCACCACTCTTAGGGAGCCCCACAAAGTAATAAGAGTATAGCACCCACACAGCAGAGCCTGGCAACCTGTCCAAAGCGTGTTCAATGTGTCAAAACCAGTAACAAAAATGTTTATTTTCCTGACCCTGAAAGAGCCCTTAATACATCAGCAGTAAGAAAGGCAAACAAGCAGTGCCTGGTAAAATGTCTCGGCCAACATAAGCTAATAAAACGAAGGACTGAAATGACTGTCTGTACATTCAATGCACGTATGCTGGCATTGAAAGCATATATCGAGTATCTGATGGTGCAAGCGCAAATGATCAAATCACGACATCATTGGCCTGACTGAGAAGAAGAGGGATGAGTCACATCACACTATATTTGACACCGGAGAAGAATTTTTCCTTGGAACATGCGATGAAAGAGGCATCGGTGGCATTGGTTTCCTTGTCAAGACGATGGCCATCAACATTGATTCATTTGAATGCCTAACAAACCAAATAGTATGATTACACTTGAAGAGATGTGGCCCACTGCCAGCAATTTCTATCTTCATTGTCTACGGGTTCTAGCCCTGGCCCACAACCTCGGCAGAGCCTTACAACAAGCCAGGCCACCCCTCCTCACTCCACGGGCGCCGCCATTTTCCACTTCTGGACTTCCCTCTCGTCAGAACTCCACCCAGCAGACCAGCCCATCACAGCCCGGCTCGTGGCGCTCAAGCGGCCGCGCGGTTCATTAATAAATGCTTTATTTGGAGGTGTTTAAAAGAGTTTGCCTCCCGCTCGGCAAGCCTGGCAAGCTTCTCGTGTTGTATATGATGTGCCAAATTCCAGTAACAATTATATTAGGTCATTCCCATGACCTAACATAATGGTTTGAGGCTCTTTGTGTTCCTGTAGCAAGCCGATGCCCCTGGCTCTACTGGCATGAGACAGGACATATGGAGATATTACTGGTGCCCGCTCTAGCAAATAGATGATCAACGGGAAGATCGTGATCGTGATCGTGATTGTCTACGCACCAACATCCACATACAAGGAAGATAAAATTGAGAAATTCTACATGGAACTGAAGTTCTATAAAAAAGATCACACCTTCTACAAGATAAGAGTCGGTATTTTTAATGCCAAGATAGGACCAAGACGATTGACTGAAGAATTCCACATCAGGACCTATGGCCTACAATGGAACAAACAGGGTGAGAGACTATCTGAGTTCATCATGTCCATCAAGACCATTCATGGGAACTCACAGTTCCAGAAGACTGAAGCAAAACATTGGACATGGGAATCTCCTGGTGGACAGTTCCACAATGAAATTGACCACATCATCTTCAATAGATGGTTTTGTCTGACCGATGTTGCTGTCCTCCTCAAATTCCAAACAGGATCGGACCACCGTCTCCTTCATGCAAAATTCTACTTCATGCAACGTGGACAAAAGACTGCAAAGTTTAAGAAGAGAACTCCCAGAACAACCACCAACTGGGAACTCTTCGGCACCATTGCAGCAACATGGGAAGATAGCATCATTGGCGACATCGATGAAGGATACAACTGACTGGGTCAGCACCTCCATGATTGTGTGAAGAATGTCTAGAGAGAGAAAGACACAAAAGGATGCCTGTCTTAAGAAATTCTCAAGCTCATTCGCCAACGTGTCAAGGTGCGAGCCTTGGTGACCAAATGCTAAGTTCGAGCTTGTAAAGCGGTGCAGAGAAGTGATAAAGGAAGACCTCAAAGACAGAAGAGCAAAAATACTGGAAGATGCAGCAGAAGCAGGGAAAATCATTTGTACCGCCCAGCTGTTCTTCGCCAACTATAAGACCAAGATGACTGCCCTCCGACGCCCTGATGGATCTATCATATCTTCCAGAAAGGCAATGGAGAAGATTATCCATGACTTCTACTCAGATCTCTTTGATAGCCACGTCCTCCTGCCCACATACCAAATTCCACAGGATGGATATGTCATTCCCAACATTCTCCCTTCTGAAATCCTACATGCCATTTCGTCAGTAAAGAAGGGAAAGCACCAGGCCCAGTCAAGTCAGACCCGAACACCTGAAGAAACTGCAGTCAGTACTCATCAATACACTAGCTCGGCTCTTCACACACTACCTGTCCGAATGCAAGGTGCTGTCCCAATGCAAAATCAGCTGGACGGTTCAAATGTTCAAGAAGGGAGACATTCATGACATCAGCAAATATTGCCCTATCTGCCTGTTGTCAGTCATCTGTAAGCTGTTAACACAAGTCATCCTGAACAGGATTGGCAGAACACTAGATGAAGGAAAACCATGTGAGCAAGCTGGCTTCTGGAAAGGATTCAGCACAATTGACCATATCCACACAGTAACCAAGCTCATTGAGGTTTGTAGGGAGTACAAGATGCGGCTCTGTCTCACGTTCATTGAGTTAAAGAAAGCCTTTGATTCTGTGGAGATTGATGGGGTCATTGAAGCCCTAGCCGAACAGCATGTTCAAACCCAATACATCAAGGTCCATCGTGAGCTGTATTACAGATTCACCACCAGGATCTCACCATTCTAAAAGGAAGTGATCATTGATGTCAAAAAGGGGTTCGAACATCTAAATAATCAGAACAAACATAGAACCAAAGTCAAAGGTTGGAAGACCATTCTCCACACAAACAACACCTCCAAAAGGTTGGTGTGGCCATACTAGTATCACATAATATAGACTTCAGACTGAAAAAAAGTTAAAAGGGACAACGAAGGCCATTTCTTATTAATTAAGGGGTATATATACCATGAAGAAATTGTACTACTAAACTTATATGCTCCAAAAGAGAGGCCCAATACATAAAACAACTAGTAAGAGACCTCAAAAAGATATTTACAGTAACACAATAATAGTTGGAGACTTCAAGACTGCTCTATCAACTATGGATAGATCAACAAGACAGAAACTCACCAAGGAAATATTGGCCCTGAAGGAAGAAACGGAAGAAAGTGAGCTAGTGGATATATACAGGGCTTTTCATGCCAGAAAAAGCTGAATACACATTTTTTTCTAGTGCACTTGGAACATTCTGAGATAGACCACATGCTGAGCCACAAAGTATACCTCAATAAAATAAAAAAGATAGAAATTGTGTCAACTATCTTTTCAGACCATGATGCACTGAAAATGGAAGTTAACCGTACACAAAAACAGAGAGTCAAACCAAACACCTGGAAACTAAACAGCTCACTGCTGAACAAACAATGGGTCATAGAAGAAATTGAACAGGAAATCCAAAGTTCTGGAAACAAATGAAAATAAAGACACCAAATATAACAACTTGTGGGACACGGCAAAAGCCGTGTAAAGAGGGAAGTTTATAGCTCTACAAGTATTCATCAGGAAACAAGAAAGGGCCCACATAAATAACTTGACTACATAGCTGAAGATATTAGAAAAGATCAACAAAAAGAGCCCGACCCGGTAGAAAAAAAGGAAATAATAAAACTTAGAGAGGAAATCAATGAGTTGGAAAAAAAACAATCCAAAAGATTAATGAAACCAAGAGCTGGTTCTCTGAAAAAATAAACAAGATTGACAAACCATTGGCAAGACTTGTAATGACAGGGAAAGAGAGAATCCAAATAAACAGAATCAGAAATAAAAATGGTGACATCACAACAGAAACCACAGAAATCCAAAAGATCATCAGAGATTACTTTGAGAGCCCGTATGCCATGAAACACGAGATTCTAGAAAAAAATGGATAAATTCCTGAAGTCCTATAACTTCCTACAGCTGAAACAAGAATACCTGCAATACCTGAATGAGCCTATCACCATCGAGGAAATCGAAAGAGTAATTAAAAGTCTGCCCGAACACACAGGTCCAGATGTGTTCACTAGCAAACTCTAGCAATCCTTTAAGGAGGACCTACTGCCAGTCCTTTTAAAGCTCTTTCAGGAAATAGAAGAAACAGAAACACTCCCAAACAGCTTCTACGAGGCACATATCACCCTGATACCCAAAGCAGGGAGAGACAACACAAAGAAAGAAAACTACAGACCAATATCCCTGATGAACATGGATGCTAAGATCTTCAACAAAATACTAGCTAACAGAACCCCAAGACTCATCAAGAAGATTATATATCATGACCAGGTAGGATTCATCCCAGGAATGCAAGGATGGTCAAACATTCACAAGTAAATCAACATAATACATCATATCAATAAAAAAAAAAAAAAAAAAACATATGATCTTATCAATAGACGCAGAAAAGCATTTGACAATATCCAGCACCGGTTTATGATTAAAACCCTCCAGAATATGGGAATTGAAGGGACTTTCCTCAAGGTAGTTACAGCCATCTACCAAAAGCCCACAGCGAGCATCATTCTCAATGGGGAAAAATTGAAAGCGTTCCCCCTTAGATCAGGGACAAGACAAGGTTGCCCACTCTCACCTCTTCTATTCAATATAGTACTGGAATTACTTGCCATAGCAATCAGAGAAGAAAAGGACATCAAGGGCATCCAGATAGGCAAGGAAGAGGTCAAGCTATCATTATTTGCATATGACATGATATTATACCTAGAGAACCCTAAACTCTCTACCAAAAAACTCCTAGAAACAATAGACGCATATAGTAGAGTGGCAGGACCCAAAAGTCGGTGGCTTTTCTATATACAAATAACGAAAGAGAAGAAAGGAATATTAAGGGAAAAATTCCATTCACAATTGTGCCACAGGAAATCAAATACCTAGGAATCACCTTACCCAAGTGTGTAAAGGACCTGTACAAAAGAAAACTACAAGACATTGCTCCAAGAGATAAAAGAGGACACAAGGAAATAGAAACATATTCCCTGCTCATGGATGGGGAGAATCAACATTATCAAAATGGAAATACTCCCTAGAGCTCTGTACAGATTCAGTGCAGTCCCTATAAGGATACCCATGACATTCTTCAAAGAAATTGACCAAACGCTCCTGAAATTTGTATGGAAAAATAAACCCCCAAGGATAGCTAAAGCAATCCTCGGGAAAAAAAAGATGGGAGGCATCACCTTTCCCAACTTCAAACTGTACTACAAGGCAGTAGTAATCAAAACACCATGGCATTGGAATAAAAACAGACCTGTGGACCTATGGAATAGAACTGAGTATCCTGACACCCAACCTCAAACACATGATCATTT